>LPNX010833540.1:140407-155614 GCA_001517045.1 Pseudotsuga menziesii
CCAGATTTGGCAAATCTACGACGAGACCGACGCCTGTGCACACACGTTTCGAGGGAAATTCGATCAGATTTCCGCATTTATTAGGGATCGGATGGTGGGTGTGGTCTTGTCCAGGCATTAATGAAGACTGACGGGTTCAGTCTAGATGACCGTTGCATCCGGGATTATCGTATTGGGCATAAAAGCATAAAGTATTCAATTGAGACGGTTACATTTGCAGAAAAACTGAGAGCCATCGAGTAAGTTGTTAAGAGTTCTATGTCCAGAGCTAAGTGGTTATAGAGTGCTATGATTTTCAGAAGTTGTAGCCAGTGCACGTCCACCATTTGTACTAAGACAGCTCTGTTCGAGGATGAACCTCTAGAAGGCATGCTGAGACGTTTCGACCCTGGTGGCCGTAGGTCCACCATGACGACGTCGCCCAGGGTTGTGAAATTAAGTACAGCACCAGTCAGATAGCCGCTAAGGATGAAGAGTCAAGCGCTAGAAGTAGAAGTTGTCACCAAAGTCTTTGCTAAGGAGAAGACGAATGCCGATCCGATCACTGAAGATAAGAAAGCAGAGCAGAAGAATGATGAGAAGAAATCTCCCGCTAGGTGGAAAGTAAAAATGAGAAAAATAAAGCAACGGGAGAAGGTCGCCGACCTATCTGATCAGCTAAGAAAAACACTAAAGATTGCGGAGGCAACGCAACAAAAATCTGATGATCAGAGGTAGCATGGGTACCTGGAGCACTTCAAAGAGAAGAGAAGTGGAAGAGGATAGCAAACCCAGCAGTCGGTAGAATTCCTGGAGGCAGGAAAAGGCTTGTTCTCGGAACGGAATTCATGGTTTGCCCCTCCCTCATATACGAGGCTCCAGACTGAATGAAATGTTTGAGAAGGATGGAAGATACAGAATTTCCTTGTGATAAAAGTTCTAACCCAGATAAAGAGGAAAGGATATCTGTAGAAAACCTCTCAAACACTAGAAGGCTCTTAAAAGGTTTCAGGAGTGAAGAGAGCAAAACCACGACATTGGGCAGGAAGGATAAGAGAGCCCAGTGAACCAAGTTACATAAACTATAAAGAGAGTGTCGAAGTGATGCAGAAGGAAGTTACAGGACTTCGTGATAGGTTGCAGAGGGCTTCGCAGGAAGCCAAGGAAAAGCTACAGCAGGAGAAGCCCGCTGCAGGTGGCTCGAGGATGAGCCACAAGTAAGTGTTAGGGGACTGTTGGAGCAGGGTCCCGCAGCTACAGAAGAAGCTACTAGTTTTGGCGGAAAGATAAGTTTTGGTGGAAAGAAGTTAAGGTAGAGCTACGACGCCGTAGCACATTTCCAGCTGGAGAGTAGAGCCGAAAACCATGACTTTTAAGATAGAAAAGTCAAGAAGGCAACGGTACCTGAGCGGTCGAGAAGAGAGAGCTCAACCACTGCATTGAAGGCAGCGGTGGAAGACAGGAGGGCTCAACGACCCTCATAAAGGAGAAGGAGCAACGAGGCTGAAGCATTGAAGGTGAAGGATAGAAAAGCGAAGCGGTGCATAGTACCCATGATCAGTGCCGGGAAGCATGGAAGACTGCAAAGAGCTGTGGTGTGACGGAAAGTGGCTACCTCAAGTACAGATATGTCCGACTGTCACTAGTTAGGTTTTAGGTTACTGTTGGGACAAGCCCACAGTGTTGTAATGGCAAGACCTTCGGGCTGCCTATATAAGAATATATTTTGTATTGTAAAAGGGTTGGCGGGTTGAAGAGCTAGATAGTAATTTTGTTAGTTAAGTAGTTGGTTCATTCATTCGTTAGTAGTGTTTTGCAGACTATTAGACTGTTGTAAAAGCCTAGCTCTGGTTCTGTTATTAGCGGTAGCAATCTTACGGTAACCAGGAGCTGGCTTATAGAATATGTATGTAAATATTCGTAGGAATCGACAGAGAGGGAAGAGTATATTGTAGGAGAGCAATATAGAAGAGAAAAGAGGTCTAAGAGAGAAGATCTTAAGTTGCATATGTGGTGTAGCAGAACTGTGTTTTACCTTCCCCTGAGCTATAATAAAAACACAGTTCTATGGACGTAACTTCCATCCTGGAGGTGAACCACGTTAAAATCAGTGTTATGCGATTGGTTTATGTGTTATGTTTACTTACGCATTTCTCAGTCTATTTATGGACTTTGTTTACAGTTTAATGAATGAATGTGTTAATCAGTTCACAGCAATATAGAAGGGTAAATATAAGTTAATGTCTTTGGCATGATGTATATGGCTCATTTATGCTTTGCATAAAACAGTCTCTATTGTAGTATCGAATAGCCTTGTATGTTAAGTCTTGCACGTCGACATGAGCAATGCTAAGTGTGCTAAACCGCGGAGGTAGGATATCACAGAGAGGTGATACCGCACCGATAGAGGAGTTGCGGTGCACGATACCACAGGTGAAGGACTTAGCGTTGGGCAGAAACTGCGTGTCGCACCGTGTGCGATGATGCGATGAGGTTGGAGATATCGTGGGTATGAGAAAGTGCGCGTCGCAGGAAAGAATCGCGTGGTGGTATAAAGGAATATCCTACGGCTAGAAGAGTTGCGAGGAAAGGAAATCATGCGACGCCAGCAGGAGATCGCACGACGCACAGAAGAGAGACCTCGCAGCTAGGAGAGATGCGAGCCATCAGTGGGATTGCCATAGAACCCGGTCCAAGACGCTTGAGTCCTTGGCCAACCCATTAGAGTCACTTCGGGTGAGACTTCAGGCCGCTTTGTGGTCTATCGCCGAAAGGGCCAGTGATCTAGGGGTGTTTTTGGTTGATTATAGTAAACCCGGGTCTGCCCATAGCAGCCAACAGGGCCCCACTGATAGTGCCGCTAATACCCAAGGGAGTGAAGGTGCTGAAATACATTTTTCCGAATGTAAGGAAGCTATCCTATGTTGATCATGATACAAAAACCCAAAAATACCTGGATCATTGGAACTACATGGAAATTGTGCAAGACACACTCGAGGTGCCTAAACAATTTGTTGCACTGGAATGGGCCAAGGGATTGGAGCAGTCTAGCATATTATCACTGCTATATATGCCACATTTTGGACGAAGCACACCAATAAACACTTGTGTTAAGCAGTTACTCCTATTTTTTCATGGAGGGGTTCTATGGCTAGGAAAACATATACCTGTAGATATTCAACTGATTTCCACCATCACATGCCTACCATCCGCAGGAACGAACCCATCACCATTTCTAAAAAAGGATTAAGAGGTGGGAGTAGCTACGTGGATGAATAAAAAATATGATGTGGTAAGAAGAAAAAAGGGGATTTCTAATTCGGTCCATTAATAATACCATTGTTTGCTTTTCTTCCAAAGTGTTGGCATCCAAGTTACCCACAAAATGCACATGGGCCAGTGTATTGCGGGAGCGATTGCGCTTGCGAAAATTTGCGCGACATGAGTTCATATCAATTAGTGTCAATTCTTGTTTAAGGAGCCTATACAAGACGCCATTGATGCAAAGGAAAAGGGTAGGACATTTCACTATTCATGGTTGTTAATTTTAATTTCATTTATAGCATGGTCTGACCCACAAGACTACCAAGGGCTCGACCTTCCAGTGACCTGTAAAGGAGCAATATATTAGAACCTTTGGTTTGAAAAGGACCTAAAGGACCAACATAAATAAAACAATATTGAATTCTTTATGCATGGGGAGGATATACAAAACCATGTGAAGAACATGTATATATTAGATGATGCCACTGTGTCGTGATTTATCCTGATTGTTAAGTTTGATATTGGTCCACACCATATTTACATGCAACCATGACAACAACCGCAATGCCAAAGGTTACCAACCAAACTTATAATGACAAAGGAGGAAATTGAAGAAATCATTAACGAGTGTCGAAGGAATGGTGTATCCAAGTACCAGAAGATCAACTTCGATAAGAGGGAAACCAAGTACAAGAGGAAAATTCAGATGAGGAAAATGAAGAAGAAGACCCCCAGAGGATTTAGACTCTACAAAAAGTCATTCCTCCTCAATACCAATAGACCCATAATCATAAAAGGAAGGTGGGGAACCTCAGGAAGAACAATTACATCCACGAAGAAAGAAAAAGAAGATGAAGGCTGACAGAAATTCAAATACCATTAGTTTGGATAGTGATTATGTGCAAGTTATGACTGAGGAAATAACTAAAGAAGCACAAACCAGCTTCAAGACCATATAATAATGACAAGAAGACATTTCAGGTATAGTTACTAATCTCCTTAAAGTTTTGTGTAAAGTAGTGTAAGATGTTAAAATTGTTGTCGATTGTCCAAGTGCAACAATTGAGTCACAAGACCCATCAACAACATCAAGAATGGAGAAAACTACTCCATCTGTTCCAGTCCTACCAATAATGGTAGAAGTCTCTAAAGCTATTATTGATTTAGTCACTCCAGAGTTTAATGATGTTTTAAAGGATAATGGCCAGATTATTATATATTTTTCATCTATGCACATGAATGAGGTATATGCAGTATAGAGTGTTGTTAATGCAAAAATAAAATTGTGTGAGCATACCATGGCCACCAATGCAAAGGATGCACACAAATATATCAAGAAAATGACCCTTGAAGTTCAAGAAACTGAACAAAAGAAAAATGAATGGGAAGAGAACTGTCAGAAAATCAGCAAAGCAGTAGCCCTTTCTTGTAATAACTTTGAAGAAGAATAAATAACAGATGAAATGGAACTAGATACCAAAATAGCACAATTAGCAGAAATAACAGCTGATCTTAGGTGGAAAGTTACAAATATAGAAGAACAAAAGATACTCAACACACCGCTATAAGTGTTGGAGAGCAGAAGAGCCACAACATCTCAGGCTATGAAGAGAATAGAAGAAGCAAAAGAAACATGTGCTAAGTTTGTCAACCAAGTCTCTTAGACTTGGGAAGCAATAATGGATGGTGAGCAATCATAGAATATTCCAAATGGATTGAATGTGTTTGAATAAATCATCATCCAAATAAGAAATGATATAAAGCAGCTACCCTGAGCACACAAAATGGATAAGGCGATGGAGATGAGAAAATTGCAGCAACAAATGACTGTGATGCGCACACAACAACAACAATGTGAGGAAAAAGTAGAAGAGTTACAGGCTGAAACAGAGAGAGTTACATAGGTCATTTGTCCTGTACATTAGAAGATATGCAATGTAGAGACATCAATGGAGAAGATCATGCTGAAACACGTCAGTTATGACCTGGTGGAGAAAATGCGGAAGACCAAGGAAGAAGTACACATAGAGGAAAATAAAGTGGTGAAAATCGTAGAATATTTTCATAAAAAATTACACACAAGTCATAAGATGGATAAATAGATTCATATGGATCCAGATGAGCCATAGGTGAGTTTTGGGGGCCTATTGGGCCTAGGGACAATAAGGAAGAATTCATGCAGAATTCTGCCTAAGTATGGAGAAGATCTAAAGGAGAAGAGGAACGAGATACAATTGATGAAGCATCATAAAGGCAAGAAGAGGAAGTACGTTGTGATATAGGAAGTGAAAGAGAGGAAGAAGAAGAGGAGAAGGCACTAGAATAAGAAGTTGAGCCAGATAAGTAAGCCATGCGAGAAGGATGGACTGCGACACATGATGGTGCGATAGAATATCAACAGCAGAAGGCATGCAAGTAGAATAAAAGCTAGAAAATGATAGTAAGGCATAATGCCAAGAAAGTGATAGGCCTTAACGATCATGGGTATGAGATCGGTTGGATTCGGTGGAAACTGCACACGTGAATGCATATTTGTAAGTCAGGCCGTTAGTGCCTCCCGTTAGGTGTTACTAGAATAGGAAAGGAATCCTGGTGGCTGGATGTATAAGTTGGTTGAGATAGTGATATTAACGAGTCTGTAAAAATTCTGAATAGATTTTGTATCGAGTCAGTATTGAGTCTGTATCAAGTATGTAGGGAATCGATATTTAGTCTGTAAAGGAGTTATAAAAGAAGGAACCTAAGCTGTATGTGGGTTAGACATTATCCTGATAATCAGTTTGTGTTAGACGTTTTTCTAACAATCAGTCTATGTTAGACATTCTCTCTACAGTAATTTTTTATAGAATCTCAATGGCTAAAAAGCATGGTGGCTCTGTAATTGTTGAGTGCATCAGAGTAAAGGATATGCAGCTGAGTGCGTAGAAGAGTAGGAAAGGTTGAGTCGATACAGGATGTGTGCAGATCATTAGTAGAGATAGAGTAGTAAAATAATAGAGATAAGATCATAGAGAATGAGAGGAAGCAAGAGTCTATAAATTTAGAGAAGAATATATTGAGTAGAGTCTGCAACTTAGTGCATAGACAAAAGGTGCATCTATTTCCTCATGCCAGATGGAGAGCACCTTGTGGTTTTTTCCCGGATGGGTTTCCACGTTATATTTTGTGTATATGTGTGAATACTGAAGTATATTATATATATGTGTGAAATTTTCATTGAATGAATGATTGTAGGTTTTCTTACAAATGAATAGATGTATGATGGTCACATTGTATAAATGGATATGATTATGGTGCATGTATGTTGTTTAGTTAGGTGAGTTGCATAAGAAATGATTGGGAACAAAATAGTTGTGGAAGCATAGTGAACACATATAATACACCCTTAGAATTATTTGAGAGCCTTGGTGTAGAGACAAGGTACCAAACACCCTCCCACCCAACTACGAAAACATGGTTTTGACAGTTACCCATGAAGAGATATATCTCAGGGGAGATGAAATTTGCGTCGCAGGTGCTGCTGGCTGATATCTTCTCTATCGAATCAATATCTCAGGATTTGTGTGCTAAGAAGAAGGGATTGAACCTGGGCTGGGATCCTTGGAAATAGGGACAGAGAGACACAAGAACCAACAGAACCTATGGGAAATTTTCGATTAGGAATCTCTGTCAATTCCCATGTGTAATTATTCATTATAGAATTGTAATCTTCAGTAAATGCATCCATCCATTCCTCCCTTGCTTTTTTAAGATTCAAAAATTGAAATACATTCATTACCCGAGTCATTAAGGCATAGTATTTGAACCTTATAGGTGTCTGAATTTGTCGTGTTGACCTCCTCTTGTTGGAGTTCCATCAAACATTCTTCTGCTTGTCGAAGAGTCTTCACCTCTTCTTGGTGAATCTTTACTGCTTGAAGTATCCATGCTGCTTGAATATTCTTCTTGTTTTTGTTCCTGTTCCACATTCTCATTTGCATATTCCATGGTTTAATCACAAGGAATACACCATGTATCATTGTTTTCCACATGAGGACTTTCATCTACATCTTCATGAAATATGTGAAATCTTTACTTGGAAAACATTTATGCGCACTAGGATCAAACATTTTGTATGGTTTATGATTATCAAAGTAAACAAGGAAAACACATTTGATAGATTTTTCATCAAGTTTTCTCCTATCATATTTAGGAACATGTGAGAATGCTTCTGTGCCAAATACTCTTAGATGACCTACTTCAAGCTTATAACCATAAAGAGATTCAAAAGGAGTTTTATGGACTAATATTGTAGTTGGAATTCTATTCTTCAAGTAAACAACAATTCTAACTACTTCAGCACAAAAACCATTAGAGAGATTTCTACCTTTAATCATGCTCCTTGCACATTCCACTAGGTTTTGTTCTTCCTTTTAGCTACTTCATTTCATTGAGGAGTATGCGGTACTGTGAATTGTTGTTGGATCTCGTTATCCTTGCAATATATGTTGAAGGCTCTTGAGGAGTACTCCCCCCCTTGATCTGACTTGAGTATTTTGATGCGATTTCCTGATTCCTTCTCAACCATGTTTCTAAATACTTTAAAATATTCAAATACACCACTCTTTTTCCTCAAAAAATAGAGCCAAGTATATTTAGTACAATCATCAATAAAAGCAAAGAAGTATGATGCACCACCAAGTGACCTTGTTTTCAAGGGACCATAAACATCCTTATGTACTAGTTCAAGGATGTCCCTCTTATTTTCTCTGTAAGTTTAGGGAATTATTCCCTATGCTTCTTTTCCAGTGCACACCCTTCACATGATGCACTTTTATTCTTCAATGATGGAATCCCATCCACCATTTCTTGTCTTTGTAGAATCAACAAATCATTATAATCCAAGTGTCCATACCTTATATTCCATAGCACTTCTATTGACATGGTTGTGGATGTCAACGCCTAATGAACATTCATCATCACATTGAGCTTGTATAGACCTCCAACTCTTCCACTTGTAGAAATCACCTTATTGCATATCCTTCACAAGGAAACATGACTTGACAAATTCTACTTTCATGTATTTATAGGCTATGGTGGAAACAAAGATTGAGTTCTTCTTTATAACAAGTACATGCATCACATTTTGAATCTGCTTCACACTACCATTTGACATTGTCACAGATATGTCGCCATATCCCTTAATTGGATGAGAGTGATCATCACCTAGGTATATGATTGCACCATTTTTAGTTTCCTTATAGTTTTCAAACCAGTCTTTATTGCATGACATGTGTATGGAAGCACTAGAATATACAAACCAAGCATTAGAGTCATCTGTTTCTACAGACATGGCGAAATCTAAAAGGAACAATCTAAGGTTTTGGAAATCAATTTCCTCCTCTCCTTTAGAAAAATGTCCAGCATGTTTTATTTGTTTTTACTCATCATAATTCTTCTTATAACAATCCCTGACAATGTTTTCATGATTACCACAATAATAAAAAATTACATCACTCCTTTGAGCACATGAGTCAGGATTTAAATATTCCATACCTTGATGAGCATGTGCATGTGGAAGTTCACCTCCTTTGTTTTTGTCCCATGGAATTTTCTTGCATAGAGATTCTGAGAAGCACCTTCTCTTTGATCTTGCGGTGATCCTAATCCTGAAATGAATTGGCAGAGGTTTATGGTATTTCTTCTTTACCAAGAACAATGTACAGGCCATTGCTGCTTCCATTAGTGTTTGGATCTTGAACTTCTAGTTGACATAATCGGTTCCGTCCAACTTGTTTGCTTTTGTCGTATATGAGTCTTCCAAATTGTTTGACATTTCTAGCAAAGCATATCAAGTTTACAGTTGGTCACACACAATAGTATGGAATGGGGTCTTTAAGAAATCATGGAATTACCACCATACGAACCTTATATAGGTATTATATACTATAAGAAAGGGATACAATCTTTTTTTCACATTATTGGACCAATATATTGTTCAAGACAAAAAACTAGGGACTTATTAAACCCTTTTCTAGGGCTCATAAGCCATGGATGGGGTCCCATTTTAGTATACAAGGCCTTCAGATATAATTTGTGGCACATAAAAATGATATTTTACTAATTTCATTATTTTGAGGAAATGATCCCATCCATTCATTCATATGAAGAGAAGAATAGAACAGTTCCTCAAGGATTAGATCTTGAGGTTTTACTACAACACTCCCATTCTCTGGTATACAGAGAGCACACAGTCATGAGGAGTAGAATTTGAGGTTTTTCCAAAGAACCCACATTCTCTGGTATACAAAGAGCATAGTTCCATGAGTAGTAGACATGGAGGTATTTCCAGAGCACCCACATGCTTTGGTATACCAAGATCACAGTGCCATGAGGAGTAGACCTTGAGGGGTTTTCCATGATATGAAAGAGTTTGCCATGAAGAGGACGATGTGAGGAGTAAATACCCAAAGGGATTTCGAGAGAATATTGTGAGGAGTAGAGAAGACTAACAGAGACAAAAAAAAGACACAATGTCTTTGGTAAGCCCTACCATCTTCCTCTATTTTTCAAGAAACTTTAGCCTAAAACAATGATATGTTCCTCGGCTTTACCTTGGCATTCCTGCTAAATGTAATCGGTGGTTTGGAATTTGAATTAAACTTTTGAATGATGATTAAGCTCAACTTTGTTTAATATTTTTCTCCCAATACCCTGCCTCATTTTTGTATCTTTTTTAGAGTTTGTACTAGTGAGATTTTTATCCTTTCAAGGTAGCGTGATTTCCCATATTAAACCTTGAATTTCAAAAGATGTAGCTTGAATCGATTCAAGGGAAATGTTCGTGTGAAACCCCATGAAATTTCTTGGTTCCCCACCATGTCCTGCACTATTTTTATTTGTGTGAATAATGTAATCCTCCTTGTTTAAGTGCAGATGGGAAAGTATTTGACACAGTGTAAATATGTTTTAATTTGAACTACTCTATGTAAGAATCCCACTATGAAAAAAATATTTAGAATTGCTTGTTTTCTCCTTCTAAGGCTATCAATTCAGACCAAAGTGTCTAAGTATGTCATGCATTACAAGGAAGAGATGAAGAAAACCCAATCCCTATATTTTATTGCAAGGGAAAAAATCCCCATGTTAGGGCTAGGCATCTTGGGATATGACATGCTTGGCACCATACGTTGCAAAAGGACACGTGAGGATGAGGTTGTGGAAGTTGAGGTGTATGATACTATTTGTTGGGATCAAGGAAGTGCATGTTACTGGGATTCTTACATGCCAGTCATGGAAGAGGAATCTAAAACAGTATGCGTAAACAATGAACTTATTTTAAACATTTTAATGTTGTTTTTTTCATTATTCTTTGTCTCAAACTCTCACTTAAAAATGGGTGGTACTCCATGCTTCTAGAAATTAGAATGTACTCAGAAGTTCCCAGAATTATGAGGTACAAAGCATTAATTTTGATAATGTACCTATCAAAACTTCATCCTAGTAGAAATCATGGAAAATGTACATGTGATACTATGGAAAATATGAGAACCTATGCTTCTATCCCTTTACAATTGTAGATATTAAAAATAGTTTGGTACGAGAAATAAGATAACACTCAAATGCTTCCATTGTGTGCAGAAGCTCCAAGGTGTTATAAATGTTATAGATGATTTTACCAAACTTGGTAGATTAGACCTTTATGGACTTCCATGTCCCTCTACAAATTTCTTGGACCCCCCTTTCTCAAATTATACTTTGATGATCCAAGAAAATCCCTAAAAAACACCTATTTATTTGTATATGCAACTTTTAATCCAATACCCACATGTACATGCAACATTTTAGCCAATACTCATGTACATCGGGAAATGTGCATAAAAACAAAATTTTTTGGAGTTTTCCTCAATGAGTCCCAAATAACTTGACTCTTGTCCTTCCATATGCCTGGAAAATGCTCCGACTTGACCCTCCATTATCCATTGGAGGGCTATATATTGAGCTTCTTGGATGCATTGAAAGAGGATAATTTTGGAGAGCAAGAAAACTATAGTTCATTGTTGCCTCACTTGTTTATGCTTGAGTCTGTATCCCTTTATCCCTTTGGAGCACACATTGTCGGTCTTCCCAAGATTTACATTTCCTTTTAATATTTCCATTGAGACAGAGGAATGAAGTGGTGGAGGCCTGAGTGGAGGACTCAGTTTCTCCGTTTCGACGAGGCGCCGACAGATTTTGTCATTGTTCTATCTATTGTTATTATTAATAGAAATATCCATTTCTCATCTGTTTCATGTGTATAACTATGAGTATTTCATCCATGGATGTAGTTATATTTTCTTATACATGATGGTTTTATATATGCCATATTAGGCCTAACACTTTGATATATAACATGATTGTCTTGTTTTTTTTGTTTCTCTTGCATCTTGGAATGGATTCATTTTTGGTGTCATTCAGTCTGTTGTGGTCTACCCCAATCCAGAGGAAGTTTCTCACTGTAACAAAATTTGCGACTCACTGGGGTGGTTCCTTATTTTTCTTTGGGGATTGGGTGCACAATGTTCTTGAATTTATCTTTGTTTCTCTGTGTTTCTGTGTTGGGTCTAGGAGTATGTTTTCCCATTAGTTTCCTGGTGAAGTAATTTAGTTCTTAGCTTATCATTTTATCCCCTCTTTCTTCCTGTACACAGGTTTTTTCCTCATAGATGCATATACATGAGGGTTTTGTCTAAACAACCACGTATACAAGTAGGTTTTCTGCAAACGATTGCGTATGCTTCTCTTTTGAATGTGATTCGGATGATTGAGAGTTATTGGGTGAAGTTTGAATGTTGTCGAGTCTTCCTGTGCATTGTTGGTGTCTGTCTACTGCCTATGTTTCTGACCATAGACCTTTTTTATTTCCTTATTAGTTAGAAGTTTCTCTTGTCATCTTATTTCCTTTTTGTTTTGGTTTTAGTGCATTATATTTATTTTATCTTAGTGTCTTTATTGGTGGTTTTCTGATAGTTGTTGTAGGGTCTGGGAGTTGTAGAGTCTTGTTATTGAATTTACATATCATTTATTTCAAAAATAAAAAATATTTTATTTTTGGCATGATCATGCATTTTTGCATTTGCATAGTACTTGCATTAGGTTTTCTTAGTTGATTAGTAATAATTCCTTCATATAGGAATGGTTGCATTTTCATTTGAAGGAAAAAATATGCATCTCATGTAGTGGCATACCACATTTTCACATTTAAAGACAAAATTTCACTTGACATTGTTTATTAGGTGTGAATATTTACTTTCACTGCTAAGTCATAAAATCATTGGTTGCACGGTCATTTCCTTTGAGTAATCACAACCCCTAAAATCAACGCTTAATTTAAAATGAATTACACATTTTTATTTGATACGGTACATTAACAATATTAGGTTTTAGAGTCTTGGAATATGTTTTTGTGAGCAAATTTCTCCAAGACTACTAAAAAAAACAAGTAGGTGTCTTTCTAGGTGAGAGAGTGAAATCCTTGGTATAATTAGTGTTCTCAGGAGGCTCCTCTTACACAGGAGTTAAGCATGAGGCAACGTACACATTTGTGGTGGGGATATCCCCTTGCCTCTCTATGTGCAGTGTTGAAGATATTTCCAGGATATTATTCATATATGCGGGATTTTTAGGTACCTTGGTGATTTCAAGCTTCGGGCTTTGCTACCCTACCCATACAGTAGATCCCTATTGTGACTGTTTGCTTGAGCATTGGTTATATTGAGGTGACCTATGTTTCCTTACCTAGGTATCACAGGGGGTACATGTAGAGGTTATTATGTGAGGGTCCTGGCTATGTAGGGGTCGGATAGCACATTCTCTTTACACATTGAAGTTGAGGGACACTATAATTGGCTACAAACCTCCACTTGTAGTGTATGGGAGTCTCAGGCCTCTCCTAGGTTAGACAAACCTGCTACATTCAGGAGCTCATTTATCCTCCCCTTGGCTTGCTTGTAGTTTGGATTAGATTCTCTTAGGAGTGTGCTCTGTGTGCACTAGATTTCTCTAGGGTTTGTAATTATTTTGTGTCTCTTTATTTTTGTGGAGTAATTGTGGATCCATGAGAGAAATCTCTCTGTTCTCGATGTTTAGCAGGTATTTCACCTTCTACATATCATCCTACTTCACAGAAGAGAGCAAGATAATACGAGAGGACTCATATTCACCATGAGTCACACATTGATCTCACTATGAGTCATACATCTGAGATACCAGAGGCCCCTCCTTCTCCTCCCCCTAGGGTGGGGAAAGTGCAAGATAGTGTATATGGGACTCTGGAAGAATCCAATCCTTTTGAGGTTGGTGCATCATATAATGCACGATCCTAGTTTTAAAATTATGTAAACAATGACCGTTGATCTTCTTCACATAGGTCAAGCGGTGAGACTCATCCAGTACCATATAACACTGGCCCATTTATATTTGGCATGCCAGAATTTCCAGAGGTCCTTCTGTCATTTAATTTTGGATCTAGTGTATACCCTGGTACTATGCCTTGGGGCACTACCATCCCTTTCCATGTAGATAGGTTTGGTAGTGGTCACATTGAACCTCCCATACCTGCTGTGGGAGGATATTCATATCCATTACCCATGCCTAATACCAGTGTCCTCATTCGTGGAAATGGCCCTAGATATGTGAACATTGGAAGTAGAAATTATATTCCATATTATGCTCCATATTCCACTGCACATGTTCCTTAGAATGTGTTTCTAATGTTGCATCCTCCCCATGACTCACATGGTCCTTCGGGTCAGAGTACTACATCTATCCATGTTTTTCCCTCGTCTTCCCACACTGTAGTGTCACGATGCTATGCACCTCCTAATGTGTCAACAGGTTATGTACCACCTTATATGTCCAAGGGACAACCTGCTTATCAGCCTTATAATTATGGCTATGTGTAGAAGGAGCAAGTCGACATAAGTCGACTTGAACGAAGACCGACTTAGTCGATCAGCCGACTAAGTCGAGGGACCGACTATGTCGGTCGTCCGAGTAAACACAGTAGTTAGTCTGTTAACTAATAGTCGTGTCGGTTCGGTGAACCGACAGGTAGTTATGATTGTAACTGTTTGTAACCTGTATATTAGGCTGTTGAGCCACACAAGAACACAGTTCAGTTCAGTTCTTGGCTTTGTATGATCTATTGAGAATAATATAATCTGTTCTTGTTATCAGTTCTTGTCTCTTGCATCTGTGTATATTGTTTTATGTATTATTGGTAGCCTTATGTGATCTGCAGGATTACAACATTGGTTCCGTTGCCGGTAGTACATAACTGAATATATGCTCACATATGATACTAGAGCAGGAGATCAAGGACTGGTGGGAGCGAAAAATTGCTAACTATCTACAAAATTACGCAAGAAGGAACAGATTGACAGTCGCAGAAGCCAAAGCATGATTTTTCACTGAAACTCACGAAAAATTTGTCGAATCCGTGCCCCACCTACTGAAGCAGCTTTTGGATGAGAAAGTCGGCCGACACTAAAGAAGCACAGTTACTCCAGAAACTGATCCGAGGAGGACGTACGAATCTCTCGGAGTGGTTCGAAAAGATAGCCGACGACTTCTGTGAGGAACAAGCAGTCGAAGACAGGACTTCTGTGGAAACCGTCCGACAGAAATTTTTCACAGAATTTACCGATCAATTCTTGTGTTCCTTGCCAGCTTTACTGTTCAAGTTTTTAATAGAGAAAGGAGCCGGGCACATTGTTGAGCCTCGACCTCTATTACTAGACCCACCCTCAAACACTAATTGGGCGGAGAAGCAAAAGCAGTGGGAAAAATTCATTGCTGAAAGGGAGTGGGAATACTTCCTGAGTAAATAGACACTATCCAAGCTTTCTAAAAAAGCGTCGGGTAGGCCATGGGGGGGTAGCTGGTCGTGTGTCGGACCTAGAGCACAGTGGATCCTAGTCGACCAGAGTCGTCGTCGCCAGT
>LPNX010833540.1:156635-213734 GCA_001517045.1 Pseudotsuga menziesii
CTCAGTAGCACTTTCTCTTTTGCCAATCTCATTCTAATCTATTTTTGTTGTTATACCTCCCTCTTTCTTTGGGACGAAGAAATGTTTTGTTTGTGGGGGAGATGTAGAAGGAGCAAGTCGACATAAGTCGACTTGAACGAAGACCGACTTAGTCNAGCTGACAAGATGTCCGTTTTGTACAGACAAAAGCGTTTTGTGACATCTGCCAGGAACGAGGAGACCATTCCACCGCCGACTGTCCCTACAACATGAAGAATGGCAAAGCCTCCTGGTGTGCTATATGCGAAACTGCAAATCACAACACGGCCGACTGCCATCTCAACCTCAAAAATAGACAAAACTACCAGGCTGTCTACCAGACTAATGCTGTAGCACAGAACACAGAGCAGAACAATACCAATAATCAGAATGGACAACGAAACGAGGGAAGACGCTACGACCGTCAAAATGACAATCGACGACCAGCGTTCGGAAGAACCGGTCGGTTCGTTGGAAGTCGAGAAATACGAAGTCGTCGACCTACTCAATGCTTTATTTGTTACAAAGAAGGGCACAGATGCGCCGACTGTCCGTACAAGGACAGGACTGATCTGAAGTTTTGTACACATTGTGGGGTCGGTGATCACTCCTTGGAGGATTGCCCTACAATGTTGGAAAAAATTAGTAATAAAAAGAATGCTAATGTCTTGTCTTGTGTCCAGAAGAATGATGTCATAACTACTAAGAACTTGCACATCATCACTCGACAAGGCACTAAAACCGGGCCTGACAATCCTCAGNACTATGTAGCACCCCATTATTAAGGTAAACCAAATTATAACATTCCCATGTATCCTTGTATGGGTCAAGTGGGAGGATGCTATTATCCCATTGGAAAAGGCCATGGTATTTACAACAACCAAAATTACATGAATTAATATTATCCGGGGGCATGGAACCAGATGGCACAACCTAGGATCCCTTTCCTAGCTACAATGAACTTGCCTGATTTGTCAAGATTGACCAATGATCCGATATCTCATGATCTGACATGGTTAGTTATTCCCACCAAGATTCCTTTGGACATTCCAAAATTCGAAGGTAAGAGTGGTGAGGACCCTGGTGAGTGTGTTACTACTTTCCCCATATGGTGCTCTTCGAATTCGTTGTGCCATGATTCTGTTCATTTATGACTGTTTCAACGAACCCTCATGGGTCCTGCGGTGAAATGATGCATAGAGTTTCCTGGGGGAACATATTGGATGTTCAATGACCTATCCATGACCTTTCTCAACCACTTTCATATACCTGTATGTTATGATGCTGATACTGAGTTCTTGTCGACATTTCAGCAAGATAAATTTGTTGCTAGGAAAAATGCACCTCTTGCGGACAAGAGTTGTTCCTATTGTCTAAATGGTTTAGATCTAGAACAAATGAATTACAACAGAGATGGAAGAATTCCCCTAGAATTTGTGGAGATATGGAATGAGTCCCTTTTATGGAGTGGTGTAGCTATTTCCTATGGTGATAGCTCTTTCATGGATGTACTTGCATAATCACATGAAACCAACAAACAAGATCAAAAGCAACAAAATATAATCCACAAATCTATGTCAATGACTAAGGAATCCAACAGTAAAATACATAAGTATAACCAAATTTGCATTAAAGATTTAGAATAAATTTACAACCTTCGTCTTAGTGTTGATATGCTCCTTCACATGCCAATGTCTTGTCCCCAAAATCTCCAACTTGATCCTCCTATTCTCACCCTACTGATTTAGGCCAGAATGTCAATTCAAAATCATAACTTTTCTCTCTCTTTTATAGGCCTTGGGATGATAAGAATGGTTGAGTAAATGGTGGGTGAGGTGGATAAGATATCCCAAAAGTATGGATCTCGATTCCAAGTGGTCCTTGGGTGTAGGGATAAGGGTGCCATGAAGCCTTCCTTCGAGAAGCTTCATGGAAACCTCTCTTTTTCACTTTTTACCAAGGGAATTGCTTCTACTCCACTATGATAGAGAGGTGACAAGGCATAACCTTTCCTTGAACAAGAGGTAAAGGAAGTGGTACCACCTATTTTCAAGAGACTATAGGTGTTACTGAAGTAGGTAATGCTCCTTGATTTAAGGGCAGAAGCGGTGTTGGAATTTTATATGCAAGATTGAAGTCTGGACCAGTATTTTCACTTCAAAACTTGGGATTTAGGGAAAATACTGATGTTTGGGACCTCATCACATAATGATGATGATATTTATGTGTAACAAAATCCACACATATTTTTTACCATATTCAAGAGTGGCGTAGAAGAAAGCAGTTTATTAAGGCCAACATTCCACCAAAGTTTCTTTTGGAATGGTTCCTCAAGTCATTATTGCCATATATAGTGAAGGATGTTTCCAAATATGGAGTTATGAATGAGGAATAGGCTATATTGTGAGCTCAGAAACTAGGATCTATTTATGCTTAGTTTGGGATCTTATATGAGATTGTTTCAAATGCACAATGGTCAAACTTAGAGCCTAAGTTCAAACCTGGGACGTCTACTGATGGCATTGTTGGCTTTGCAAGTACTAAACCAGTAGACTTGGTTATGAATCAAATGAATAATTTTTGTATTAACCATCCTACATCAAGACAAGCTATGACTTCATCTCATCCCACCCAATCGATGGATGTACACTCTTTGTAATCATCAAACCAGAAGGGTAACCAGTAGCCCAGACGAAACAAGAAAAAGTGAATAATCATAAGGGTGGGAATAGGAATGGAAATTCTAACGATGAAAAGAACAGTAATGATGTTGGGGGGGACAACAAGTCTAAACGTAAGGTTAAGTTCCCTTGCAATATTTATGGGGATATCAACTCACTTACTTGTTCCCTCGTATTGAACATGCCTCGAAATTTGTCGCATAGAGCCCAACTTTGTTGATGGACCCTTTATCGCACAATCAAAATATGAATTCAAGGACTGTGGACTCCGAAAGTACTTCTGGTGAGAATAAAAGCCCTTCAAACACCAAAAGTGGCCCTGGGTGCATCAACATGATGTCCTATAAGAATATTGTGACATGAGCTAAAGATTATGGTTCATCGCAACCTGACTTGGGTAAAGAACCTGCTCCTCTTAAGGCCCCTTTGCATATCGACAAGTATGTCAACAAGCCTGAAGTTGCACCTCGCATTCCTAAGGGAGTATTAAAGCATTTAGGGCATATTCCTAATGCCCTTGCCACCCAACACTATTCCATTGTCGAGGATTTTGTCCAGACTCCTTATGCGATGCCCGCCTTAGAAGTCCTTTAGACTTTCCCTTCACATAGGAAAAATTTGTTGTACGCCCTTGGGGTGGTTGATTCACATCCTTCCACAATGATTAAATTTGAAACCCATGAAGTCCAGCCTCACTTGCATTACCTTGTGGCTCTCTTAGTCCACATGGAGTGTATGACAACACCATTAAATGCACAGTAATTGATGAAGGCACTGTGGATTCTGTGATGTCTTTATCTTGTTGGAAGGGTCTAGGTTCATCCACGTTGTATGGATATAGAACCATGTTGATTGATTTTGATGGGATATCTTTTCATCCGCATGGTATAATTTCTTCTCTTGAAGTCTAATTGGGAGGGAAAATAGTGTCGATCGAGGTCGAGGAGGTTGACGCGCCCCTTGAATATAACCTTCTACTGGGTCATAACTGGATTTATAATATGAAAGCGATCCTGTCATCCCTCTTCCAAGTTGCTTGTTTCCCTTTTGAAGGGAATATTGTCACAGTCACGCAAAAATACTTTGATAATTCCAACACAAAAGCATCGTCGAGAGCTACTATCCTAGTCATTGATATTTCTCAGCTGACAAATGAGAATTTTGGGGTGGAAATGTATTCATAATTGATGGGAAATTTCAATATTTCTACACCAATTCTTATGATAGTTTCCAGTCTTGGTAGTGAATCGTCACTGTTGAGTTTGATTCCATTCTGTGTTTTGCATTTGGAAGATCCTTGGAATTTCCCTTCTCCAAGAAGTTTGGATGAAGATCCTAGACCTACCAAGATGGACATGCCATTATCTACAATGATGATTTCTTATCAGGATACTCTTGGTCCTGTTGTAGATCCTATTCCTTCCTCTTTGCGGAAGGAGGAGGAGTACCCTTATGCACTGACTTCTTGGGCGGTCCTCTCGTCACACTCTCATGATTGCTTCGATGACACTTTTTCTTCAGATGAAGCTATCCTTGAAGACATGAATGGTTTAGATGGGCCTCGGGAGGAGTTACACCATTGATCTTACTTTCTCCCAGGCTTGAATGTATTGAGTGTGATGACTATAGGGCGATCCTTAGCGAGAAGGTTGGTAGTCCCATGGTCCCATTAGGCGCTCCTAGTAAGTTTTCCGAAGGGAACATGGCTAATTTTCCACCGACTATCCCTATCAACATTTCTCGAACTCTTGGCAAGATTGAAAATGTTTACATTAGGGAAGATTGTTCCCCCAATGAGATTGAAGCATAAACTAAGCTCTTCAAAGAATTACAAGATTTTTTTGCTTGGTCGTATGATGAAATCTTGAGAATAGACCCTCACATTGTTGAACATGAGATTAATACCTATCCATATGCTAGAGATGTTCGATAATTCTTACTTGCAATGAATCCCCATAAGGCACCCGAGATTAAGGCAAAGATAGAGAAGTTGCTTAAGGCTTGCTTTATCTATCTGGTTCCCTTGAATTAATGGGTATCCAATCCCGTTCCAGTTGATTAGAAACATGGGACTATCTGTGTGTGCACTAATTTTAGAGACATAAATAGAGCTTGTCCTAAAGATAAATTTCCCATACCATTCATAGATCATAGTTTGGATGAGTGTGCCGGAAGCGAGGCGTTCTAGTTCATGGATGGATTTTTCAGGGTATAATAAGATTCAGATCAAACCTGAGGATCAACATAAAATGACTTTCAGTTGTCCTTGGGGTACATTTGCATACCGAAAGATTTCTTTCAGCCTTAAAAATGCTCGAGCTACTTTTCAAAGGGATATGACCTTCGATTTTCATGACCTTAAGTGGATTATTGAAGTGCATCTTGATGATTTAATTGCTCAGTCTCGTTTAAGAGTAGATCATCCCGACCATCTACACTTGGTTTTCGAAAGATGTCACCGATATCAAATCTGATTAAATCCTCAAAAGTGCATCTTTTCCGTGAAGGTAGGTCTCTTACCGGGGTTTATCATTTCTAAGGAGGGCATTAGGGTCGACCCTCTTAAGGTTGAGGCAATACTTCGATTGTCTCCCCCACGCATGATTATACACATATTCAGAGTTTGGAAGGGATGACTAACTTCTTGCGAAGGTTTGTTGTCAATTTTTCCAATTTGACTAAGGGTTTCATGCACCTTTTGAAGAAAGAAACTCCTTTTATCTGGGATGAGTGAGCCCAAGAGTCTTTCGATGCATTGAAGAAAACCTTGCCATCGGCCCCCACGCTTACTCCACCTGACTATAAACGTACTTTCTTGTTATATGTGGTCACGTCTCAAGAGATGTTTGGAATGGTTTTGGTTCAAGAGGATGAGGATATCCAAGAGAATGTTATCTATTATCTTAGTCGAATCCTCATTTATGCCGAACTTTGTTATACTCATGTCGAGAAGCTAGCCTTGGCTACTGTCCACATGGTTCAACGATTGAGACATTACATACTCCTTCGCCAAACTTTGGTTGTGTTTCACATCAATCCATTTTAGTTCATCCTCACCAGATGGATGATAGGAGGGAATACAATAAATGGATTGTGATCTTGCAAGAGTTCGATCTCAAGTTTGTTTCGGAAAATTTGAAGAAATCGTTGATTTTTGCGGAGCTCATATCAGATTTTCCTAGTTTGGATGAAGTCGAGGTTCATGGAGACTCTTCCCTGGATGAGCATATTTTATTCATTTTGGCTATGGACCCATGGTATGGGGATATTATCATCTATTTGTAAACTTTGGAGGTTCCTCCTCACCTCTCATGAGATGAGCGTCGACGGTTACGTCATGTAGCTAAGAACTACCTCATTGTTGGTGACAATTTGTATCGCCATGGGGTTGACTCCATTTTGTGTCGATGTTTGACTCACGATGAGGCTGAGACTATGCTGAATGATTCCCATAGAGGGGCATGTGGTGGTCATTTATCTAGGCTTGAGACAACCCAAAATATTTAGAGAGCGGGTTATTTTTTGTTGTTGATCTTTGAGGATTGTGTTAATGCAGTCAAGCGGTGCCACCCTTGCTAGGTGTTTGCACGGAATATGTAGCCAGGTTTTCACCCTGGCTATGTGCAAATGCACCTTCCTTCTGTCAAAGGGACAGATGGGTGGAGTTCAAATGGATATAAAACAAGCCACAAACAAACGATCAACAGTACAATAAACAATAAACAAACTACTAAAATAAAATAAACAAGATGGGACAAATATACCTTCACTTTTTTTAAAATTGGGCCACCGTGGCCTAGCTTGGATGGTTTCACCTCTCCACAGGATTGACGGTATAGAGGATGCCTCAACGTACAAGGTGGAGAGATGGTGGGCCAATAGAATGATTGGAAAATGATGTGGGTATTGTGAGAAGAATGATTCTCACTGTACTCACAAATGATAGAAAAATGGGCGAAGGAATAAGTGGTGATTCTTGTGATGGAGACCTCCATACTATTTTATAGTTTTTCTTGTCCTTTTCTCTCTTTTAGGGTTTTGGAACCCTATTTAGAGTTTTAATCCCTATATAGGGTTTTTAGCCATTTTTGGGGTTTTTAAACCCCTTTGTGGATGTTCATCTCTTTTGAGGGTTTTTAAGCCCTTTTGAGGGGTTTTATGCCCTTTTTGATATTTTTGAGATTTTTGAGAGAGCATAAGTTTAAAACATAGTTGTGGAGGTCAAAAATGAGGGAAAAAAGATAGGAAAAATATGTCTATATATGGTTTAGGCCATGTGGAGCTATTTGAGAAATTTTTTGTGTTAACAGATTTCCCCCTTATGTGTGAGGGCAAGAGCTCATCGTATGGCCTACAAACATCATAGGATCATTGGGATAGTGGAGAGACCCATGAAGAAGCGGTGCTTCCTCGCTCAAGATATGGTGGCTTTTGGTTTTTGTATTAATGTTGGTTCCCATCAATGGGTGAGATACAAAGAATATGTGACATGTATATGGATGAGGTGGGCATACCCATGCTCGTAACAATGTCAAAAGAATAAATAATGGGATCAAGGCTCCAAAATCTAGGAGCCGATCATAAAAAACTATTTTTACATAATGGTGGCCTCAATGAGAAGCTGAATACAATAATGATCTGAAGAACTGATGCATAAGACCCATGGCATTCTCATGGAATGTGATATCTTCACAACTGATGACCTGTTGGATCTGGAAGTTTATATAACTGTAGGGAATTATTGACAGATAGTTAGAGTCTTTGTGGTACAATGTCGCATATTTGTGGTACAATATGTCGCATTAATCATGAATCTATACAAAAGCACTGCTCTGGGGGATTCTAAACATTGTTTCCAACACAACCCAGAAATCATGAGGGACATGAACCTCTTGGGGTCCCTTAATAGACTCACCAATGTGCTAGCGTTTGGTGACAACTAGGGTCTTCGACCAAATACTATATGGACCAATACCCTGTACAAATCTCAATGGTGCGATGATGTAGCTGAAATCAAACATGTGAGACACAACCATCTTGAGAGGCACTAATGACTCCTCTCAAGTGCTCCAAGGAACTCATAAATAATGCTAATGAAACTAGGATATATGTACCTCTAGGTCTATCCTCTAGAATAGATGTGTTGTTGTCGATAGAGGGAGACCTGCAACTAACCAAGGAAATAATGTTTCATTGACCAGAAGCACGAGGGGGATAAATAAAGATGTGGGACAATATGGGGACTAACACACTGAATAGGGGAACAAGGCAGGGTAGCATGGGAGACTCAAAATTCCTTTGTTCAGAGTATGACGGCAGGGCTGACCTAGAAGCTGTTGTCAGGAATTTTGCACCTTCTGCGAACAGAAGTTGTTCCTCCAGTCTAAATGGTTTAGATCTAGAACAAATAGTTCACAACAAGGTTGGCAGAGTTCTCCTAGAAAATAAAAACACTTGGAATATGATCTTTGATGGAATAATGTGTCTCTTCACCTATGGAGAAATATCTCCAAAAAAATACCTACATAAACATATCAAACACAAAATATCAAAAGTACCAGAACATCATCTATAGATCTATATCGGTGACTAAGGAATCCGATAATAAACATGCAAGATTACACATAACAAGGATATGGGAAAGGAACCAAATTTGCATTGATAAATAATGAAAGAGTTTTGCAACCTGTTCCTTAGTGTTGATGCACTCCTCCACAAAACCGATGTCTTATCCCCAATAGTTCCAACTTGCTCCTCTATGCTCACTCTTAATGGATCAGGCCAGAATGTCAAAATGGCAGCATGACTTTGCTCTCTCCCCTCAACCATGGGGTATGAGTTTGTTTTTATAGGCCTTAAATGGATAGATATGGTTGATATTTTGGTGCGTGAGGTGGATAGGAGATCCCCAAAGCATGTATCTCGAGGTCAACTAACCCAGGTGAATAGGGATAAGGTCTAACACAAAGCTTTTGATCTAGAAGCTTCATGAAGTCTCTATTTTTCACTTTTTGCCAAGGGCACCACTGCTGCTCCTTGATGATAGATTGGTACTAGGGTATAACTGTTCTTCAAATAAAGAGAAAAGGAGGTGCCATCGCTTGTCTT
Source organism: Pseudotsuga menziesii (assembly GCA_001517045.1). Lineage (NCBI taxonomy): Eukaryota > Viridiplantae > Streptophyta > Pinopsida > Pinales > Pinaceae > Pseudotsuga > Pseudotsuga menziesii. The sequence continues at coordinate 165,443 of LPNX010833540.1, forward strand.
CAACACAAATCAGGTAGTGCTGAAGAAGATATTTCTCCTAAGATTAAGGGTAGAAGCAATGCTAGGTTTTTATATGCAAATTTGACATCTGGATCAAGGTTTTCACTTCAATATTTGGGAATAAGGATAAACATGGATGTTTAGGATCTTATCACATGTTGATGACGAGATTTGGGTGTAACAGAATGCCCCCTAAAGCATGAGGTTAGAGGGATATGATAGGCGAGATATTTGATAGAGAAAGTTATCACTTCGAGGAAATAATTGACTTGATTGGAGATCAACATCAACAAGGAATATGCTATCAATACTTTTGACTCATGAGAAAATGTGTCTTCACCATGGCTACAGACCAATACAAGGAAGATCCATGGGAGAGGTTACAAACATGGCTACTATAATACAACGTAGATCCATGTGACAGAGGACTCAAACTTGGACATAGCTATCAGAAATACAACATAGATCTATGTCATATAGACACAAATTTGAGCATACCCATGATCATACAAATGTGGATCCATGCTGGTACTTCATACAATATACTCCATCGAAACATAAGGAGAAAGCTATGAGTTCCTTATAAAAAATACCTAGGGTCTTCATCTCGTCTTCCACAAAGTATGATTCTATCCATGTGATTACAATGATCTGAAGTTTAACATGTTAGAAACCACTTGATTTTTGGTTAATGATGTGAACCGTTAACAAGTGCGAGGGAGATCACCATTGATGCGAATGATTCCCAAGGTACCCTAGTACAATCTACTGAGTGTGAATAGATGTTTTGATGTCGAACACTCAATCGAATCTCTTGATCAAAGGTCAATGATGTCAACCTATGTCGAGAGTGAGAGAATCCGTCATTGAGGCATATAGATTTCAAGGTACTAAACTTGTTTCTAATACTATTTCCTGGATGATGAACTGATGTCGACAGGAATAGTCTCATCGAAGGAAGGCCATGATGAATCCCACATCGATGACACAAAACTTGGAACAAAGTTCTAAAATGTTGTAGATAATGTAACTATAGGACTGACTAAAAAGCACTGACACAAAGGATGTTTTCACTACAAAGGTAAAATTTTAGTTCCTTTGAACATCGGGCTACACGACAAAAGACTTGGAAGCATTGAATCAATGAGACGGAACACAATACGACAGTGGACAATGCATTCTTTGAAAGGATCGAAGGAGTGACATGACTCATGAAAGTGGATCGATTTAGAGACAAGCTGATTTACCCAATTGACTGAATGATATGTAGACAAGTTCCATGTTCAAAGGTGACAAACAACTGCCATTTATTTGGAAAATGATTCCCTTCCCTTAATTCCCCCATCATGATTTATGAATGCCTATTTTCATTTTTACAAGTCCAAAGAGGGTAACAAACACTCGTTTTAGCTCGTCTGAAGACAACTCCATTCTCATATATTTCATGAACTTGAGAAAGGATGGGTTCATTCCCTGAATGGGTCTCTCAGTGTTTTGTTTAACGAGTCCAATGAAAGAAAACTCGGTATCGTTCATGTTTAGAGAGTCTGAACGAAGACGGAAGAAAACTCCAAAGGGTCCTTTTTCCTATGATTTAGTATCCAGGGCCCAAAAAAGTATAAAATAATACCCGAGAGAACTATTGAAGTCATGATTGGATGGAGTGTTCCTTTTTCATAAATAGTCTATCCGAACCAAAAAAGAGACAACCTACCGTCGGAGAGACGACTCTTCAAATAATTTTACAAGTATGAAGAAGACAAGTACTCGACAATCTTTTCATATTTACGGAGCCCAAAAAGAGTTTAAAGGTGACTCCATTAGGTTTCTTTTTCACGACAAGAATTTTTTACGAGCCTGAAAAGAATTGGAAAAAGACTCGAAACTTTGATATTGAGTTCTAAGAGCGTGACCAAAGTCTCGAAACAAACGCTCGGGGAATTTTTCTGTTTTTTTGGGAAGTATGAAAAAGTCAAAAACAAAATCCACCATATACACTATTGTTTATCTTTTCATCCCTGCAAGACTTAACAAGTCCATTAGTCTCCTAAACATTCGAATAAGTGACTTTATAAACTATATTCAAGGGTGTTTCCATATCAAAATGATTTAAAAATATTAATAATAATGTGAAAAATCCTAAAAATATATTTAAAATCCAATTGAATAGTAAAAAACATGTCATTTTACTATTTACCAATTTGCAAGAGCATTTGGAAGACTTTTGGAGCCAGATCTTCATCCAGAGATTACAGGAGCATCCATCGGCCATTTCAAGTAGTGTCAAAGCTAGGTAGATGCTACAACCCTACTCTTTCACTTTATCATTTCCATTTTTTCTTTGTCTAGGGTTTCAGGGGTCTTTGATCAAGTCCTAAATCCAAATTGCGGGCATCGCTCCTGTCCCTTACGGGACAGGTGGTGCCCGATAAAAACTGCCCCTGTTCATTTTCACTTAGGTGGTGCCACTACTATGTGTAAATGGAGGACAGGTGGTGCCGACCGTGAGGATAGAAAAATAAGTGGGAAATCCAAAATAAAAGTTCTTTGATGATTTTAATGGTTGATATGGTTTTGACTAGCCCATTTGTTGTTTTTGGTAGGTTTTATCCAATAAAAAATGGTTATATGGAAAGAATGGCAACATGATGATGATGATGCCCTGCCTGAGGGAAATGCAGGGTGCATTGCTTCTTTGATAGGTTGTGGCCTCTTGAATTTTTTCCACACTCTGAGTATGATATCCCATGAGCGCTTGCTAGAGCATATTCTGTGCATGTGTAACCTTGAGCAGCAGTACCTTGAGGTGGGAGCTCATGTACTAACCATAGAGGTAGAGGATATGTACTTTCTGACAGGATTGTCTAGGTGGGGTGCTCATGTTTCATTGACTGGTCCCCAAGGAGGGGATGTGACCACTCAGGAGTTGATAAACCGTTATTGCGTGCCTGGTACTAAGATGTTGGGGAAGAAGATCCCCATAAAGGCAATGGTGGATGATGCACTCTGTACTATTATTTTCACTATGCATAGGCTGGTAGGAAGCCAAGGGCCTCATTAGGAATCTAGAGTGCATTTATTGTATGCCATAGAAGCTATGGCACCCACCATTTTCAACTGGGAAGACGCACTACTTCCAGTTTTCAAGGACTAGCTAACTAAATGTCAGCAAGGGGAATTGAAATAGTTTGGCTATGGATCCATCTTAGCTTGTTTATTTTTTGAGAGGGTGCCCCACTTGAGCCCCCAATTGATCTTTACAAATATGAGGCCTAGAGACCCCCGTATGTTGAGGTGGGTAGAGCTTATGGCTCGTACGGGAGGTGGTAGAGTAAAAGTAAAGTATGATGCTGGATTTTTCTGCTAGTTAGATGACCAGATCCTCATGATTGAGGATTAAGCATATGCAGGTACTGAATTTAGGGGTGAACCTGATCTACCACTTCCACTTGGTGTCCAGTGGGGGGATATCGGTAAGAAACAATACTCTAAAATGTTAATTGTGTTTTTGTATTTTCATGTTTTATTTTTTTATTATAAGTAGTAACAAGACCTAAATTTTCTCATGCAGATGTTGGTGCAACACAACCTAGGGGATCATCCCCAGTGGATAGGAGAGCGGTAGCTCGATTTGCTCACCAAGGTGATGACTAGCTGGGAGAGTTAGAGGAGAACCTGGAGAGGTTAACCCTAGACATACTAGATGTAGCTATTGATGACCTCCTGATGCAGTACCAGAGGCACACTCATGGAGTTCAAGGCCGTTTCATCTGATTGCTACGCAGAGTAGTACGTGCTGTTATGTGTTGCCATGATCATCACTAGATGATGTCCTGCATGATGTATTACTGAAATATGAGATAGCTTTAGGATTTTGTATGATGTTGTATTTTCCTAAAAGCCACCATGCTTCAGATGACGTCTCATGACCATTTTTTGTAAAAACATTATATATATACAGACTCTTTTATTGGTGTTTATACATCTCAAATGGAAAATGTATTTACATGAGTTTTATGTGTTATCTACTATTTATTTACAATATGATGAACCATGTTTGATTTTCAAGTTATGTATGAGCAATATACCAGTCTAGAATATAGTTTGCTAATGAATCAACAACTTCATTGTATGCCCTAGGGATATGCCTGTAAGTAATGACCTCAAATGATATTTCCAATAGATGAACTCTATGGAAGAGATAGAGAAGTATGGGATTTCTGATGGTATAGACATGCTTCAAATGACAAATTGCTAACTGAGAGTCCATGAATACTACCAAATCATGAATGTCTCAAGATGCAGCTTCAGTAAGTAGACCTATTATTGCCTGATACTTGGCAATGTTGTTGGTAGTTGGACCAATACAAACCGCTATTGAACTGACTATATCGTGTGCAGGGGAGTATAGAGCCCAATTAGGTGAAGCAAGGTTCAAGGTATGAGGGAAAGCACCATCAATGAAGCCATAAAAGGCCATCTGATATGCATAACCAAAACATGGTATAAACAGTCTGGACACTAAACTCAAAACCATATTGAAAATACTAAAACACGCTGAAAGTAAAAAATGTACATATATACAAGGTACCATACATGAGTGATATAAGCATAGCACCTATTCAGGTACAACCCATTGTGAGGTTTCCCGAAGGGGATTTTATCATAATATACAAGCTCATAGGCCCCTTTTTCTAAAACCTTGGAAACGATAAAAGGACCGTACCACATTGATTTGAACTTCCCTTTTCCTAGTTTATCATGTTTCTGATCATAGGTCAGAACTAGGTCACCTTCATTAAAAACATGAGGTTGGACATATTTATCATACTGCGCCTTGACACATTTCTTATGTGCCTCATTGACTAAGGAAGCATCTCGTCTAGTTTTTTCAATATTGTTTAGGTATAAAAATATTTCTTCCTCGATGGAACTATTGGGGAGAAGTTCAACAACAAGTTTCAAAGATGGAATCTAGCATTTAATAGGTAGGACAACTTCTAGTCCATAAACTAACTAGAAGGGTGTAAAACCAGCCACTGTTTTCACTGAAGTCCTATAAGCCCAAAGAGTGGAAAATATAGTCTGGTTCTAGTTGAATTTATGATCTCCAACCATCTGACGTAGCATAGTTTTTAAGACCTTGTTAATGGACTCGACTTGACCATTAGCCTACAGATAATAGGGAGTTGAATTTTCATGGAGAAAACCCAGCTTAGCACTTAACTCTGCCATCATATGATTTCGGAAATGTGATCCATGATCAGTGACTATGGACCATGGAAATCCAAACCTATATATTACATGATTGAATAGAAAAGGGGTGTTAGTCTTACCATCCTTTGCATATGTAAGCAAAGACTCAACCCATTTAGTAAAATTATCCATGAATACAATGATGTAACCATGCCCCCCGATTGAGGTAGGATTACAATTCATAAAATCTATCCCACATTTGGAGAAAGGGCCAACAACAAAGATGCGATGTAATGGAGTAGGGTAAGTGCACTTTTTCGGATAGAAATGTTGGCAGGGTGGGCATTTCTTAACAACCTCATGACAATATTTGAAGATTGAGGGCCAAAAATAACCAATGCGAAGGATTTTTTGGGCTGTAGCCATCCCATAAAGATGACCTCCAAATGCTCCAGAGTGGCAGTCATTGAGAACCTGTTCAACCTCTTCATGGGTGAGGCATAGTCGGAGAATGGAATCTATACCATGCCTATACAATGTATCATTTAGGATAAGGTAGTATTTCACATCGTGACGGATGCAACTATGATCGTTATGAGATATATTGGGATGAAATATCTGTGTCTGGGGATAAATTATTAAATATACATACCACAGGTCAGTTTTTCTTATCAGGAACATAAATTCATTCGAAAATGAATCACTGGGTTCAGAATCCATCAAAGCACAGGGAAGGTCACACATTAGCTCTACAAATACCAATGATTTATTTGAAGTAGCTTTGGAAAACTCAAGGTCAAATTCATGCAGGATGACAATCCAGCGCGAATATTCCCCCCTACCACCTGATGAGTTAGGATGTAGTACATAGGGTTCTGGTCTGCAAATACCGTGGTAGTGCAGAGCAAGATGTAATGACCAAATTTTTGGATGAAAATGACTGTAGCCAATGCTAACTTCTTCACACATGAGTATCAAGTTTCAAAATCAAGAATATTCTTACTAGCATAGTATATCACATGTTCTTGGTCGTTCTGATCCTCTTGGGATAGAACCATTCTGATGGTAGTAGAAGAGGAAACAACATATAAGAGAAAATCCTTTGAATAATCTGGGTGATGTATCATGGGTGAATGAGTCAGAGCATGCTTAATATTATCAAAGGCTCGCTGGGTGAATGAGTCATCCTAGAAGAATGGAGTGCCTTCTTAAGGAGACGCATATAACCATGCATTTTTTCAGCGAAGTTACAAACAAAACGGTGAAGAAATTTTTCCTTCCCTTGAAAAATTTGGAGCTCAAGGATGTTTGTTGAGGTATGTAGGGTGAGTATAGCAACAATGTTTAGTGGATCAATCCAGATGCCATCCTTAGAAACCATGAATCCTAAGAGATGTCTCGTCTCAACGAAAAAAACACATTTGTGCAGATTCAGCCATATTTTGTAATGGCGACAACTCAGGAAAATGTCTCTAAGATGTTGAGGATGGTATTCCCATTGCTGTGAATCCATAGGGAAGTCATCAATGTACAGGTCCATGATGTTTTTAATGTCATGAAACAAATAGGACATAGCATGCTTGAATGTGGCTTTGATGTTCTTGAGGCCAAAGGGTAACTTCCTATAGGCAAAGGTTCCCCATGGGCATATAAATGTTGTCTTGTGCTGATCGGCAGGAAATATCTCAATATGATTATAGCCAGAAAATCCATCCATGAATGAGAATATGACACTTCTGGCATAGTTGTCGATAATCTGATTAATGTGCAGAGTCAGAAAATTGTCCTTAGGACAAGCTTTATTTGGGTCTCAGAAATTGATGCAGACTCGAATGGTTCCCTGATTTTTGTTCACAGGAATGATGTTAGATACCCATTCCATTAGGGGTATAGGATAGATGAATCCTAGCTTCAGAAGTTTTTTGACTTCGACTTTGATAGCCGCAGCCTTCCGGGGATGGACTTGATGCAATTTCTTCTTGATTGTTCTGGCTGTGGGATAGGTTTTGATTTCGTGAACCACAATATATGGGTATATCCTAGGAATATATTCATAAGGCTAAGAAAAATATCTTAGAATTCCTTGAAAAGTGCTCTATATTCTTCAGTTTCTTCCATTGAATAGTTCTTCCCTATGTGAACATGTTCAATAGTTCCAGGATTGACCGATATGTCAATTGGAGTTGTTGTAGTAATGTTGCTTAGATTTCCTTCAGATTCAGAATCTTGCAACAACACAGGTTTTTGTGGAATGTCGACAAAATCAATACCCAAGAGAGATACAAAATCATTATTTGTCGAACTGGTGTTGGGGAGGAACGAGGATCTGTGATGATGATCCTCCCATAATGATTCATTCATACTCATGATCTCCATGATGGATTCATCTGATGGAAAAGTCTGGGAGATATAATCTAGAGTAGGAAGAGAGGGTTCTAACCAGTAGGGTAGGTGGTAAGGATTCGAAGCCACAAGATGAATATCATCTGTATGGGCATAAGAAACAAATTGGATAGCATCATAAACTGCTTCATGCAGGCTATAGGAGGATGAATCAACAACTTGATTACCCTTGGGATCATAGCCAAATGAAGAGATCATATTGACGGTTGCCATATATGTACTAGAAGAAGCTGATGGGAACACACCCATAAGGGTAGAGTCCTTCAACATACCTGCCCCAATCGACTAATAAGGAGGATGCGACTGACCTAGCATAGGGATGTTATTCTCCGTAGGGGTATTAACATCCGGCATACAGAAATCAAGTTGACAGAAATCAAGTTGATCAATTGTCACAATATTTCCCAAATGTGGAAACTAGAGATTTATAAATATCATCAAAGCGACAATGGTAATAGTATAAAACCAATTTCTCCCTAAGAGAATATTGTATTCTAACGGGGCATCCACTACTTCCACCTGAATGGAAATAGTTTTTCCCCCTAGCTCAACTAAAAGTGTTGGCATGAGATCATGGGGTTGGAAACCTCTTGCGTCAAAGGATTTTAGAGTCATTGGTGATCTCATAAGATTGGGAGAGCGAATGGCTTTCCAACAGGATAGAGAAAAAAATGAGGTTGAAGTGCCTTCATCTAGAATAGTCCTAAAGATATTTTTCCCAACTACTTTTGTTATGATATGAAAAGTGAGTTGGCGAGGCAGTCTATATTTGTAGTTCTCTATGTTGAAATGGATCAAATTTGTATTATCAGGTCTAGGGCTCCTAAGGTAGTTAATAAGTTTTTGCGTTGTGTAGGATAGCTTTGGAGCACTTCTAAGGTAGACATTGCACATGGTACATGAGAGAGGCATTCAACAACATTATGGAATTGTGTAGCTCGGGAATTGGGATTAAAAACATATTTGCTAAGAGTACTCTTGGGAGGACACAAAATCATGTCGAAATTAAGCTTCTCAATAGTTAGGGGACCATTAGACGAGGATACGGGAGAACCAGTGGGAGGAGCTTTATCTGGAGAAGGATTTTCATTTTTCTTCTCCTCAGGCTTGTCATATGACTGACTACAAGTTGTTAAACTAATAGTTTCCAACAAAATCATTTGGACTTCCTCTGTAGAAATAGAATTTCCTTGATTAGACATGTGGTCTATTAGTTGTTGTTGAGAAGGAGAAGGATTGGTAAGAACTGCTGGTGCGAGGTTACTCTTTAAAAACTTGTTAATTTCATCACAATGGGGACATTCCTTCATGAAATGATCACCACCACACAATAAGCAGGGATATTTGGATTTCCTTTTTCCTTTATTGTCTTTATCCGGGGCCATAGGATTGGGATTTTCCTGTTGGTTTCTGGGTTTTTTATTTTTACCTTTTCTCTTTTTCTTATTACCAGATGATTACGTACTTTGAATAGCATTCACCTCAGCAAAAATAGTAGGATTAGAAGGAGTAGTAGCAGAAGCACTGGGTTGCTTGGCAGTTTTTACCATTGACAGGAGTTGGATTGAATCGATAACCCCATCGACAGGATTTTTTGTAGGTGGCTTAGCTGGGTTCATGCTGGGACAAGGAGCTTGAGGAATAAGGTCATACAAATTTCCGAATTGGGAATACACCAAGTCCATATACTGAGCATGACTGATAGCCTTCTCTTTATTAACAACACCGCCCATATCCACATCTCAGGCAATGGGTGGAAACAAAGACTTCGTAAACCAATCAGCTAAGATTTGGTCTGGGATATGAGCTTTAATGAGCCTTCTCCTCCTTCTCCACTTGTGGATATGATCCAATATGTGTGTGGAGGTGTTTTGACATAGAGAGGTCAAAAGGTCTGTACCTGTTTCATAATGAATGGGTAGCTGAAAGTACGTGAGGAAGACAGTTTCCAATGCACTAAGATCCACAAACGAATGTCATGGAAGTTCAATATACCACTTCGTGGATGTACCAGTCAAAGTGCGATAGAAGAGTCTCAATCGAATAGAGTCATCCATTAAGGATTTTGACAAACACCATAGATGGAAAGTCATAAAATGATTCTTGGGATCATCTCCCTACTTACCATAGAATTTTGGAATGTTTGATGGTAACTTAACTGGAATAGTGGGCCATGAAGGGTTGTGTTGAATGGGGTAATTAATCAACTTGGACAAATCGGGTAACTCCAAAGTTTCTAGGAAATATAACTGATGATTGGGTTCCACGTACTGGTAGCATTGATAAGGCATGTAACTAGTAGGGTCCTAGGTTGAATGATATACAGGTTGTTGAAATGTCTGATGAGATGATGTGCTTCCCGAAGATTGACCTCTAGGGTTAGGGCTTCCAGAGCCACCAGGACCATTAGAACCATTAGGAGGAGGACCACTAGGACCCTCGGGATTACCAGGACCACCAAGACCACTAGGACCACCAAGAGAAGGACCACTAGAACCCCCAGGATCACCAAGACCACTAGGAGGAGGACTGGCAGGACCCTCGGGACCACCAGGAGGAGGACCACTCGGCCCTCTGAGGGGAGGACCTCCATAAGGTGGTCCTTCGATACCTCTAGAAGTATGAATAGGTGTTCCTCCCATCGTTGGCATGTAAGACTAGTTGGGTTTCCCCCACGGTGTAAATGCATTCCCAGGGTATGTTGATAATTCATGTTCCCTATAGGAATTTGATTTGCTGGGTAACCATAACCCCATGAGGGTTTATTAACTGTAGGTTGTGCCACTAAGGGCTGACTTGAACTTGAAGGATGGCTTACCACATTCATGTTGGTGGGAGGAACATATATTGTGGATTGTCCTATAGTAGATGTTTACCTATTATTAGTAACAATTCCACTAGTGGGTAACGTAGGTCGCGCAGGGGGTTTCCCCCTGAATTTAGAAGGTACATACACTAATGGACTCGAAGGTTTCCCCTCATCCATAGAAAGTATGGGATGACTAGAGACAGACCTAGAATTCAAAACTGCAGTAGCAGAGTTGGAGGTTTGACCTAGATTGCGAGAAGTCTCACCATATGCTCAATGACCATCAATGGAAGCTCTAATTTCAGCCACAGGCCAAGGATCCATATTACAGGGTAATATAGCTGATATAGATTCAGTATGAGGTGTAGGTGCGGACAAAACTCTGTCTAGCCTATGCATTCTCTCTTGAAAATATCATGCATGATGAATAGATGCTTCAATTTTTCTATATTCTTCTTCATCTGGAGAAGTTTGTTCAAGAGAGGTTCTATTAACCTTGAATGAGGAAATGGCCTGACCCATGGAAGTTCTCCAAAATGCAGCATCTGGGCCATACTCAGGTGCAATAGGACTATTGGTACGAACTTCCATATGTGGATGAAAAGAATTATCATCCATAGGAGGCTGTTGAGCCAAGGGATTAATATAAGAAGTGAATTGGTCTCCACTTTCTACAACTATATCTTCTTCCTCGTGGAAACTAGCTGTAGCTCCTTGGTCCATGGCTTCCATTGGACTTTCTCCTATAATATGAGGAAAATTAGGTGGCAAGCCCTGATTCCTTCTGTATCGTCTCAACTGAAACTTGTCCAGATTGTATCAGTTACTAAACTAACATAGGGTCTCAAAAATAAGAAAAAACACACAAAATTTTCTCCTACTCAAGCTGCAGGCCAACAAGCAAACTTAAATGATAGGATGAGCTCAAATAGTCGGTCTCTCACCAGGATTGTCAAGCAGGTGCAACTCACGATATACCACAAGGGTACATGTGTAGTAATCTCCCTGAATGTTGTTTTCGGTGTATTGCTCCACACAAGATGGAAAAATGGTTTTTCTCAGATGGACAAGGTATCCTAGTGAGGTCTCCCAATATACTCAAGGTATGTGGGAGCTCAAGTCAGTAGTATTGCTCTCTAATGGACAACTATTCACAAGGGGACTTCTGATATACAATCGAGTACATGAAGTACCTTTCTATATACCTCAAGGGTATGTTAAAGGTCATTCGATATACAGATGGTACATGGAAGAACTGCACAAGTCTCGAGTTGTAGTGCGGAGAAATAATGACAACTCCTATGTTTTATGACACCTGAACACGTCTCTAACCTATCACTCAAATTTCTATACAATTTTAGACCTATAACTACCGTTAATTTTAAAGTGAATGGTTAGGTGAATGCATGGAATTTTGACAGAAATGTAAAACCATGCAAATATGAGATGCGAGTTCATTCACTTTACCATTCAGAGTATGCCTAATTACGAGAAGGAGAGAGAGTATTTTTATTTTCAATTTTGCTTTGAAACCAAAAATTTCTCAAACAACTATACTAAACAATTATTTTCCGAGAATACAAGAAATCAACACTTCTTCAAATCAAATCTTTTGAAAGCAAGCAGATAGGGTAAGATCTCTTTTCTAAGAAGAAATACAAGAAGGACTCACAGGAATATTCGATATTGTTTTCAAATTTTCTATTAAACTGGAAAGATCTAATTTAAAACTATTAATATTTTTTCTTTTGGTGAGATTGAAATATGAAGTAAAGGGAAGAAAAATGGAGATCTGAAAGCTTATTAGGCTAATGAGAGGTCCAACAATTCAGCCTCAAACAACAATACAAATGAATCTCAACCAAAAAAATTTCTTTTTTCAGAGTAAAAAAGAAATCCTTTACTAACTTAATGAAAAAATTGAAACAAACAAACCAATCAAATGAGTCTTTATTTTCAGTATTATACAACAGTAGGCAGAGATCCAACTGAGCTAAGGCTTCCAAGAACTCCTTTCAAAATAACCAAACTTACAAGTAGTAATAATGATGAACCTATCCTAGGCTTCTGATTCCAATAAACAAGCATTTACCACATCAAAATTTCAGATTTCAGACACTCATGTATTTGCAAACAAGTCTGGACAATGCGAACTAAAGACAAGAAATCCAAAAACAAAAAAATTATTTACAAAATTTTGAAAAATAGAGGTTTGGAAAAAACCTACTTGGAACCGTTTCCAGAGGGTTGTTGATAGAGCAGTTCTGAGGAGGCATCGCTTCCTTCTAACTACTCACAGGTGGTGGAACTGCTTCTTGCTATCTATGCATAGGCGGTGGCACCGCTTATTTCCCATGGCACATACGCGGTTCCCTATAAATGTCCAAACACACAATAAAGGAAAAAAAAGTTAAACCTTGGAAAACCAGCATAAAAAATGATAAATCAACAGTAATAAAGACAATAGAAAGTCAGGATGGCTCAGACAAGTGTTCGAAGGCTAAGGAAGATCAGATCTACTAAAGCTCTTCCCCATCGGAGTCACCAGATTTGTTGTCAGGAATTTTGCACCTTTTGTGGACAAAAGTTGTTCCTCTGGTCTGAATGGTTCAGATCCAGAACAAATAGTTCACAACAAGGTTGGTAGAATTCTCCTAGAAACTACAGACACCTAGAATATGATCTCTAATGGAATGATGCAGCTCTTCACCTATGGTGAAAGATCTCCAAGAAAATACCTGCATAAACACATCAAACACAAAAGATCAAAAGTATGACTCAAGCGGTGTTGAATAAGGTACCACTCCTAAGCTTAAGGGTAGAAGCAGTGCTAGGTTTTTATATGCAAATTTTACATTTGGATCAAGTTTTTCACTTCAAGAATTGGGAATGAGGTAAAACATGTATCTTTAGGATCTTATCAGATGTTGATAATGATATTTGGGTGTAACAGAAGAAAATGAAACTGACTCATGGGAGATGGATCATAGCCGTAATACCAAGAATGTAACTGTAGATGGGAAATACTGACGGAGGTAACTTGGACTATTGGCATTGAGGGGATCCAAGGAAGACTCATCACATAATACTCTGAACAAAGGTGACCTAATGGGGGAATGTTTTTGATCTGTAATGTATGGGGTGGCACCTAAAGACACCATTATGATAGGATCTTGTCAATTTTTTGTGAGCCCGAGAAAGTAAATGCTCGGTGGTGTTTTCAATTTTAGAGAGTCTGAAAACAGGAAGAAAAATCTAGTGGGGTTTATTTTTCGTTGATAGTCTCCTACGTCTGAAAAAAGATAAAAGTGTACATAGGAGAGCTTGCCCACCCCTTTTGGGGGATGGTAGATTTCTTTATTGTTGGTAGTCCAAGTAGGCCAAAAAAGTTTAAACTTACAATGACTAGACATTCATTCAAACACTTTTACAAGCATGAATGAAAACATGTTTTCTTAGCAATATTTTCTTGATGAGAAGGCTGGAAAAAATATTAAATCCAACCCATGATGATATTTTTCGTAAAGTTCGGTCCCAATGCCCGAGAAAGCATAAAAGGATGCAAAGGGAAATGTTCATGGCTTGAGTGTGCCGAGGTGATCCTTTTCTTATGGTAGTCTCCATAGTCCGCAAAAGGAGATAAATGAGGCTAAGTAGATGCCCTTTCAAACACTTTAATGAGCATGAAAAGAAGCAAGCACAATCGATGATCTTTTCATTCATTTAGGATTGAGAAGAGAGCTTAACAGAAACTCCATAATGGAGACTTGCGTGGTGGTACACAAATCAAGGTGGATTCTGGGAATTGGCCCAAAAATTCATTGTGAAAGTGTGATACAAGGGTCTCATCAAAATATAGAGGATGAAAAACCGATCTCAATGGTACAAATGACATCCCAAACAGAATCTGGATGGCTCTGTACTGCTTGAAAGAAAAATAGACCCAATGAGGCCTATAAACATGGGGGGGGGGCACATGACAAGCGTCATTGTTACTGTTCAATGCTGAGTTGGAGTGGAAGACCTGAGAGCTATTTTTTCGATTTATTTCATTTTGACCAATGGTCTTCTCATATGTGACTTGTAGGTAAGAGTACAAGCCAAAACTGTCCTTTTCAGTGGTTTAGTTCTGTGATTTTCTCACCCATTTTCCCCTACTGAATTGCAAGGGTTTGACTAGGATGATTTGTGATTTTCAAGGTAAACGTTGCGACTTGGGTCACACTTTTTAGCCAGGAATTTGCTACCCAGTCACACCTGTTGAGGAGACAGGTGCGATTTGAAGTCGTGACTATTTAATTGAAAGCAGCAATTGAGTCGCGCCTGTTCGGACACCAGTAGCGACTGGGGTCGTGTTTACTAGCTGAAAAGTAGACTTTGACTCTGGGTGAGGGGATTTTTATGAGACTGAATCTGATTGGATTTTGGGTTGCCATGTAGGATGGCTTGACTTGTGTGGAGGGAGCGAGATTGTAAGGACTTGCGAAGGGATGCTTTGAGGGATGCGGGAGTGCAGGATACGCTCTCCCGATGTGGATTGCTCAAGTTTATGCAGGCTGCCCCAAGGATGAGCTTGGAACAGTTACTCAAGAATTTGGTGGGTATTTGGGATGTTGGTGCAGAGTGTTTCATCATTCAGGGGCAACATCTTGAGATTACGATGTAGGATGCACACTTTTTTATGGGGCTCCTGATGTTGGGAGTGATTGGGGATACGACGCCAAAGCTCTCACATGGGGAGAATTTGGATGATCTTTGTGAGAGGAACTGCTATGCCTCTACTTATGTGCATGAGTCATATATTTTGGTATGCAAAATTGAGATTCTCTTGACCCAGGTGATTGCGATGATGGTGGTATAGATCTTGGGGTAATCAGGACTGCACAAGATCTCACGGGGGCAACTCCAGATGGTGAAGCATGTGATGGGGGGCACCTACTATGGGTGGGCCCTGATGTATCTAGATGTAGTCCGGTGGGTAATGAACTGTGCTAGGACTGTAGGAGGGGATTTCTATTTCTCTTTCTTCTTATGCTCCCTCTTCTTCGAGAGGGTGTCGACCCTTCGACTACACTTGGCAGTGCGGGATGGTGGGCCTCAAGAGACTCAGATGCATCGATTGGGGAGATGATTGTTCATGAGGGAGGCGGCCTAGTGGGTCATTTATTTACTCAAGAGCTCCTTGCATAGTGGATTCAGGTTCCAGTCCACATTGAGGACTACCCGTACGCAGACATGGAGTACAGGAGAGACGTAGATATGCCTCGTCCTACAGGGAAAACATGGGGACCAGATGGTACATATAAATGATGTCTTATGTGTTTACATGCATATATAGTACACTTATATTAGTGGTATATAGTTTATGTTTATGACATATACTGATGATGTACCATGTGTATGTGTAGATGTTGGTCCACAACCTCTCGTAAGCTACGAACATAGGAGGGAGAGGGTGGAGGGAGTGGATCCACGTGATCCTTGCTCCCAGAGGAATTTGTGTCGCTCTGTTGTGACATTGAGAGTCTCCTAGAGGGTGTTACTTAAGATGTTTGGTAGAACATGGATGATGATATGATTGCTTCTTGCTACTGCGTGCCACTTGAGTGGATTCCTCTGATGAAGAGGATTGCAGTCGCGACAGAGTACGTTTGAGCGGAGACCCGAGGGGATGCACCGATGGAGGATGAGGAAAAATATAGCAAGGAGGAGGCCTTAGAGGAGGATACATAGTCATAGGAGGAGGATGACAAGTCCTACTTTGATTAGCAACTGGTGGAGGTTCCCCTAGTCCAGTGGTACACTAGGATTTTTGTATCTCTATGTATATTCAGTTGAGAAAGCTTGTGAAGATTCTCATTTCATACTGAACACTTTATGACATGTTATATATATATATATATATATATTTGACGCACATGAATGCATTTTTTATGGTTTTATGTGAGTCTTATTATGATGATGAGAAATTCCTAGATGATGTATGCATGTTTTTATATGGTTATGCATGATGCAATTTCTTGATTTCCTATATGTGATGATGAATATGTCATTCTAGAACATCATTAGCCATTTGGTCAGATACACTATTGAGGTTTAAGGGGACATGTATGAATGTGATGGATTCAAAATTTCTAACCAATTGTTTAGTGCAGAGAAAATTTCTAAAAAGGAAAGGATCGCGTACCCGGTAGCAGTTGTTCAACTAGGAGACAAGAAGCTGGGAGTCTAAGAATACATCAAGGTGAAAAATACCCAACTGGAGGGTGGAGGTCAAGAGACTAATGCCACCATCATACTAAACCTAGTTGTTGGTAGGAATGCCAACACACATTCCACCAATATGGATCAACTCATGTGATGGGGAATAGAAAACCCACGTAACTGAGGCAAGATTGGGAGACCATCTGCTTTCTCCATCAATGAATGCAATGAAGCAATGTGGGGTAGGATCCATCTAGAGAAGTCAAGGAAACAAAGTATAAGGCTCATGTTAAGAATGGTGTAAAACAAAAAAAAAGAAAAACATAATACAAGTGACTCATGGTGGTAGTGTTAGGTGTAAAATATCTTGAGATAGAGCTCGTTGTAGAGATTATTCAAGATTTGTCCATCAAAGTCAGCTAGAGTGTATACCCCCTTTCCAAGGAAACAGTGGATGACATAAGGTCTATACCACATTGAATCGAACTTCCCTTTTCCTAACTTGTCATTGGCTTGGTCATAAACAAGGACCAGGTCACCTTCACTAAAGGTCCGAGGGTGAACATGGGAGTCAAAATGTGAATTCTACCGTGTTTTAGCTGCTTCAATGGCTTAGAGAGCATCACGACGGTCCTCATTGGTTTGTTTAAGCAGGAGGAGATGTTCTTCTAGAGGCGAAGTATCAAGAAGGATTTCTATGGCGATACAGGGCGATGGGACTTGGCACTCAATGGGAAGTAAAGATTCAACACCGTGGACCAAATGGAAAGGAGTGAAGCTAGTGTTGGTCTTCATGGACATGCAGTAGGCCCTGAGGGTGGAAAAAACATGTGGTGCCAGTTAGTTTTGTGGTTTCCTACGATCCGTTGGAGCATAGTTTTAATGATTTTGTTGACAAATTCTAATTTCCCACTACCCTAAGGGTAGTAGGATGATGAGTACTGGTGCTCAAAATTCAACATGGTTGAAAGCTCTATCCAAAAAACATCTTTGAAATGGCTACTGTGGTCTGAGATAATCTATTGGGGAACATCAAAATGTGAAATGTCGTGGTTGAAGAAAAATCGCACCGCCGTGTATTCTTTGAAATTTAATGTGGGCATGGCCTCGACCCATTTAGTAAAATAATCGATAGCCATAATAATGTATTTATGTTCATCGATCGAGGGAGGATTAATTGTCATGAAATCGATTTCCCACTTGAAAAATGGACCAAATGTGACCACGATATGTAAAGGTGCAGGGGGAGTCCTTCATTTTGAGGCAAAGAGTTGAAAGTTGGGGCAGTGTTTAACCACCTCGATGCAATCAACAAAAATGGAAGGCCAAAAATAACCGGCACGTAGAATATTATGGGCAGTTGCAAAACCTGAAAGGTGGCCACCGTAAGCTCCACTATGTAGTCACTGAGGACTTTTTCAGCCTCATTATTGGTGAGGCAGTGACGAAATATGGTATCGATGCCTCGACGGTAGAGAACATCCCCAATGAGGAGATGGTGAGCAGCTTGATGTCGGATGCAGCATCTATCTTCGCGACTTAAGTGAGCCTTGAACGTTTGGGTGTGAAATGAGAATCACCCCATACAAATGATCTTTCATGGAAATGAAAAATAATAATTCGTTAGGAAGGTTGATGGTAATCGATGATGATATGGCTAACGAGGGCAGGTCTGTCATCAGTGCATCTAGTTCCAAAGCCTTGATTCTTTTGGGAGCAATTAATTCCAAGTCGAACTATTGAAGGATGACAATCCACCTGGACATGTGACCTTGTAGGAGGATATTAGAATAATCAACTAATAGTTTACCACCTTAGACATTAATTTAATTTTTTTTGTCTTGTTTGCCTAGTTCATGTGTCCCACCTTATGCAAGTTGTCATTTACCTATCCATAGTGGTCAAAATTTCCTTATTTGAATCATGTAGCACTTGGGAAACCTCAAGGAATCAATTCTACTTTATTCCTGGCCTCCTAGGCGCCCTTCTGCTTTTTCTGCTTTATTGCCTGCTTTTTCAGTGTTTTAAGGCAATAGGGAAAGTTTGACTAGGTGAGGTGAATTAGTTTTTTGTCCTATTCATCCTCCACTCTTTTCTCCTTGTAAAATCATGTATTAGTTTTCATTCCATCATTATTTATCTTTCCTAAGCCCTTTTTCTAATTCGTGAGCTCCATGATTGATTTGGGATCAACTTTTTGCACCTATGGGGGATTTGCTTATTTTTAGTAAGCCTGCTTTATGCTAGATTCAAATTTCTCCTCATGCATTCGAATCCCTAATGTATTTTATTTATTCAGAAACCTATTATGTTTCAGGGTTGGCTATTGTAAATTGAGTTAATACAGTTTAGTGTTCAACTCCAATTTCAGTCTCTTTTGTGAGTGATTTTGCATGATCAATTGTTAATTGTTGTGAGTAAAATTAATCTATCACTGGGTTCAATTTCCACATGGTATCAGAGCCATTGTAGATCAATTTCTCTCCTTCAAAATTGTTTTGCAGGTTCGACATCAGTGACTGGGAGCCTTCTACTGACAGCCGGGACAGATTTTCTAAGCTATGGATCAATCACAGAAAACTATCTTGACTCCCTTAAATTTATTTGAATGGAAAGTAGAGATGGAGATACTGTTGAGAGAGAAAGGCCTCTACAGGGTGACTATGGAAACATAAGCAGATCCCAATGCAGCTGCAGAGAAGATAAAATGGCACAACAGGAGGGATGAGGCCTATGGTCTCCTGTGTCTGAGTATTTCCAGAGACCTCCTTTTCCATATTGATGGATTGACATCACTAAATGAAGTATGGGAGAATATTTCTGATCTTTTTGGAAAGACAGATGAGATGAGGGGACATCAAATAAAAAATGAGCTGATTTCTTTGAGTCCAAATAGCTTTGAATCCCTGCAGCTATATTTATCCAAGTTCAAATCACTTGTTTTGCAGCTGAAACAGTGTGGGATCGAAAAGAAGGATGATCATCTCTTCCTGGCCATTCTCTCAAAGCTAGGCCCTGACTATTCAGTGTTTGTTTTGACCTTCTATGCCAAAAAACTGACAGCTCGAACCTGGAAGATGCATAGCCTTGCAGATTTCATGGAATCTCTCACACAAGAACATGATAAGCTGGTGATGATGGGCACCATCAAACCATCCAAGTATCAAGCTCTGATTGCTGGAGATTCGAAGGTGGATTCAAAAATAAAAAAGAAAGCTAAAAATCCACCTGAGCAAAATAGAGACAAGAAACAGTCTCTGGAGGAGCCACAAGGTTCCAAGAAGAACTACCAGAAGAAGAAAAACAAAGGTGAAATGAGCAAGTGCGCATACTGCAATAAGGGAAATCACACTGAAAGCTCTTGTATGAAGAAGCAAATAGACATGCTCACCCAACTCCTGTAGAAGAATGGCATCTCCCTTCCAGAAAGGTCAAAGAAGAGAGAAGGAGGATCAAGTTCAGATGACAGAGAAAGAGTTCATGCATTGGTTGTTGGCACATCAAGCTCACCCAGTTTTATCATTGATTTTGGAGCTTCAAGACACATGGTTTCAACCAAGGAGGCCTTCTCTTCACTTGACATGTCGAAAGGACCACCTATAGTACTGGGAGATGACTCTCTCATTGAAAGTTTGGGCAAAGGGAGGATTGATCTTGATCATGGTCAGTTCAGCAATGTGTTGTATGTGTTAGTTTTTCAACATTTAAGTTAGCATTATAATAATATCTTTTCACTGAGAGAATAACAAGCACAGCAATCACATAGGCACATCACAAGAGACAAGAGACACAAAGATTTTAGGAGGGGAAACCATAAATGGAGAAAACCCCTCAACTTCCTCTAAGATAGTATCACCACAAGATGTGAACCCAAAATAGTAAGATGACCTCCCTTCATAACAGCAGCCTTCTGTCTCAGTTAAGATGTCTCATCATACCAAGCTTGATGAAAATCTTGAGGGAGATGATAACTTCCAAGCCTGGAAGTATAGGATCTCCCTGGTCCTGGAAGAAAATGAGTTGGACTCCTATATTAGTGAGGAGGTTCCAGTTCCAGAGGGAGATGAGGCTAAGGAATTACATAAGAAGAATTTTGTTATGGAAAATAGGATCATTGCTGATTCTATCAAGGATCACCTCATACCATAGTTGTCCTCCTTCAAGACACCTAAAGCTATGTTTGATGCCCTAACCAAACTGTTTGAAGGGAAGAACATCAATCGAAAGATGACTCTAAGGAACTAGTTGAAGAATGTAAAGATCCAGAATGAGGAGACCATCCAGTCATAATTCACTAGGGTCTCCTAGATCAAAGAACAACTAGAAGAAGTAGATGAAGAAGTGGAGAATGCAGAAATTGTGATGACAACCTTGAATGGCATCCCTAGGTCATGGGATTCTTTCATCCAAGGAATTTGTGCTAGGAAGAAGTTATTCAAGTTTAGTAGACTGTGGGAAGAATGTTCACAAGAAGAATCTTGAATAGCAGCTCGAGAAGAAAAGATGGGAAGTGAAGATCAAGCTCTCATAGTACACTCCAAGAATGGAAGAAGGGAAAAGCATCATTGCCAAGGTAAGCATTCTCATCAGAAAGGTTCATCTAAACTCAGATGTTATACATGCAATGAAATAGGACACTTTTCTAGAAACTATCCCATGAATAAGAATGGATCCAAGAAGAAGAGGAACTCAAAAATAAGACATCATGCTCACACTGCTGAGGATGATGATCCTCCCAGAAAGAGAGTAAAATAAGAAAGTGAAAACTCTTCAAGTGAAGATGAATATGTTATGATCTATGCTCTCACGGGAATGTTACTCATGGAAGAAAAGATGGGCTTATTGATAGTGGGGATTCCAAACACATGACAGGTTTCAAGGAATCCTTCGAGAAACTATCTGAACATAATTCACCCCATAAGGTGAAACTTGGGGATGACTACCAATATCCCATAAAAGGTAGTGGTGAATCCTCCTACAAGCTAGACTCTAGAAAGTCTATGAAAATGAAGGATGGCTTGTTTGTACCAGGACTAAAGAAGAATATTCTATCCATATCAGCACTGGATGCAAAAGGAATGAGGGTTGCATTTGTAGATGGCCAAGTCCTCACGTGTCCAAGAGGAAATACCATTGACGATGCAATAGTAATTGGAGAACAAGAAGGAGGATTATACAAATTGAAGGGCCATCCAGAACAAGCTTTGGTCCATGACACAGTAGAGCCAAATGAACTTTGGCACATAAGGCTTGCACATGTGCATTACAGAGCACTACCACTTGCAAGCGAAGCTGTTGAAGGTATTCCATAAATTCAAGCAAAACATGAAGGGGTATACAAAGGATGTGCGAAAGGAAAGAATAAAAAGAAGACATTTCCAAGTAGTGAAAGCAAGGAAAAAGGAATCTTGGAAATCATCCACTCCGATGTATGCGGACCAATGTCATCAAGTTCGCTAAGCGGGTATGTATACTATGTTTCTTTCATTAATGACATTTCTAGGAAGACATGGATTTACTTCACGAAGAACAAAGATGAAGTTTTCAGCAAGTTCAAGGAATTCAAAGCCTTGATCGAGAACCACACAGAAAAGAAGATCAATACCTTTTGGATCAGATAATGGCGGAGAATTCACATCAAATGAATTCAAATACTTATGCAAAGAATCAAGGATTAAGCGGGAGTTATCCACTCTGTATAATCAACAATAGAATGGGGTTGCAGAAAGGAAGAATAGAACTATCATGGAAGCTGCAAGAGCAATGCTTCATGATCAAGATCTTCCCATGCATCTATGGGTAGGGGCTACCATAACAGCGATGTATGTACAGAACCATACTCCACATAGAGTACTCAAGAACAAGACTCTGGAAGAAGTCTTCTCTGACACGAAACCAGAAGTTAGCCATCTCAGGATATTCGGCTGTCTAGTGTACATACACATTTCAAAAGAGAAGAGGACAAAGTTATATCCTTCAGGAAAGAAGGGTATATTTGTGGGATAATTTGAAAGCTTGAAGGCTTACATAATATACTTCCCAAGATTCAAGAAGATTGACATCAGCAGGGATGTAACATTTGATGAAGACAGAGCTTACAACAAATCCAGAAAGAGACCCGCTGAAGAACCTGAAGAAGCAGAAGCACCCAGAAATCATGATACAACCATGAATGAAGAAACTCAAGAAGAAGATCGAGAATTTCAAGAACCACAAAGACCTGTAGATCCACCTCAAGAGAAGAATCCTCACAAGAGGAAACCTGTTTGGGTACGAGAAGCTATCCAAGGTGTGGAAAGATATGGGCTTCCAGAAGAGAATCATAGAGAAAGAAAGAGAAGCAGATCCTATTCCGGATATGTAGCTTTACTGTGTGACTTTATCAATGAAGAACCTTCCAATTATGAAGAAGCGGCAGAACGGAAAGAATGGAAGGATGCTATGATAGAAGAGTATCAATCGATCATGAAGAATTATGTTTGGGATGTTGTCCCAAGACCAGAATGGAAGTCGGTTGTAACTTCAAAATGGATCTACAAGTTCAAGCATGTTGTAGATGGTAGCATAGAGAAATATAAGGCAACATTCATGGCTCGTTGCTTCTTATAGAAATAAGGAATAGATTATGAAGAAACCTTTGCACCTGTAGCCAGATACACTTCCATCAGATCAACACTTTCTCTAGCTATAGTGATGAAATGGAAGATACACCAAATGGATGTCAAGGCTGCTTTCTTGAATGGTGTAGTGGAAGAGGAAGTGTATGTAGAACAACCACTCAGTTTCGAGACACATGACAGGGAGTCTCATGTGTGTAGATTGAAGAAAGCCCTGTATGGTTTGAAACAGGAACCCATGACATGGTACGATAGAATTGATAGATTTATATCCATTTTGGGCTTTACCAAGAGTAAAGCAAATTCCAACATTTACTACAAGGTTGAAGATGGCAACCCAGTGATGCTCCTACTATATGTAAATGATCTGTTTGTAACAGTTATGGATGGGTTGATTGTTGATACAAAGAGAAATATTACTATTGAGTTTGAAATGAAGGACTTGGGTATGATGCATTATTTTCTAGGCATGGAGGTGTGGCAGAATGCAGATCGAATCTCCCTTGGACAAGGGAAGTATGTAGTAGAGATCCTGAAGAGGTTTGGGATGTTGGACTACAAGGTCATGACCACACCTACGGCATCGAACCTGAAGTTGTTGAGCGATGCTTCATCAGAAGTGGTTGATGCTATGATGTATCGTCAGATGATTGGGTCCTTGATGTGCTTGATGAACACGAGACGAGATATTTTCTTTGTTGTGAACACCTTGAGCCGGTTCTTAATAGATGCAAGACATGTTCACTTGATTGCTGCAAAGCATATTCTGAGGTACCTGAGGGATACAATTGATTATGGGCTCAAGTACGAGGTGAATCAGAAGATTAACCTGGAGGGTTATGTTGATTCAGATTGGGTAGGCAGTCTGATCAGTCAGAAGAGCACTTCAGGGTGTTGCATTAGTATGGGATCAGGTGTGATCTCTTGGTTTAGCAAGAAGCAATCTTGTGTGGCACTGAGTACAACTGAAGCAGAGTATGTTGCATCTTGTTCAACTAATT
The DNA here is from genome assembly GCA_001517045.1 of Pseudotsuga menziesii. Classification (NCBI taxonomy): domain Eukaryota; kingdom Viridiplantae; phylum Streptophyta; class Pinopsida; order Pinales; family Pinaceae; genus Pseudotsuga; species Pseudotsuga menziesii. The sequence continues at coordinate 189,673 of LPNX010833540.1, forward strand.
GTGAGGTAGTATGGCTAAGGAAGCTACTGTATGATTTATTTGATATCTAGATGGATGCTACTTGTATACAGTATGACAACCAAAGTTGTGTGAAGTTGTCAAAGAATCTAGTGTTCCATGACAAGTTGAAGCATATCAAGATCAAGTATCACTATATCAGGGATATGGTGCAGAGGGGAGCAGTGAAGCTCCAGTATGTTACAAAGGAGGAAAAAATAGCTGATGTATTGACAAAGCCATTGGCTAGGGTGAAGTTTGAGTACTTCAAGGAGAAGCTTGGTGTTCTCCAGATCAAGGTTTCCTCTAAGGGGAAATGATGAGACCCAGAGCCATTCTAACATGGTAAGAGGATTGGTTCCTTCCATGGTCAGATGTAAGGGATGAGCCATTCTGTCATGGTGAGAGGATTGGTTCCTTCCATGTTAGATATGAGTGCTAAGCCATTCTGATGTGATTGTGGGATTGGTTCCTACATGATCAGAAATAAGCGCTGAATTCCATTCTTGGAATGGAGGCACCTGGTCAGTTACCAGGTAGCTTAGTCTGGGACTGGGGGCCATTCTGATATGACTGTAGGATTGGTTCCTACATGATCAGATGTGAGTGCAAGCCCTTCTGACATGCATGATGGATTGGTTCCTTGCATGTGCAAATGTAAGTGTAGAGCCCTTTCTAACATGTATGTTGGATTGGTTCCTCACATGTGTCGAATGTAAGTGCAGAGCCCTTTTGAACATGTATGTTGGGTTGGTTCATTGCATGTGTCGAATGTAAGTGCAGAGCCTTTTTGAACATGTATGTTGGATTGGTTCCTCACATGTGTCGAATGTAAGTGTAGAGATTTTCTAACATGAATGCTGGATTGGTTCCTCTCATGGTCAGATGTGAGTGCTGGGCCTTTCTGACAGGGTTGTGGGATTGGTTCCCACATGGTCAGATGTGAGTGCTGGGAGTGCCTTTCTGATATGATTATAGTATTGGTTCCTACATGATCAGATATAAGTGTTGGGCGGGCCATTCTGACTTAGGGTCAAATATAAGTGCTGAAGAAGACCTACATGGAGGCTAGGCCTACAACCAGCATGAAAAAAGGATGGCTCTGTAGAACTTTTTGTGATGAGAAGAATCATGAGATAGCACCCATGAAGATCTAGTGATGATGATCCAGTAGAGATGATCCAAATCGAGGGATGATCCAGATCCAAAGATGATGCTCCAGATCGAGGGATGATCTAGATCTAAAGATGATGCTCCAAAGATGACCCAGATCGAGGGATTATCCAGATCCAGTGATGATGATCCAGATCCAGATGAAGATGACTTGCAGATGAAGATGACTGGAAGATAGGGATGACTTGAAGGTGAAGATGACGAGAACTTGATGATGATCCATATGATACAGAGAAGAAGACTTGTGCTGAGAAATTGTGTCGAGAGAATACCTTCCTAGTTAAGAGGGAGTGTTGATGTAATTGTAACTTCAGAATGTATTTACTTGTATTTCTTATGTATTGTAACCCAATATTTATTCCAGGATGTATTTGTAATGTACTTGAGTCATGTCATGCCCCGAGGTTCCTATTGAGAGTTTCTATGATGTAAACAAGTCATGTCAAGTCAAGGTGTGTAACCCTCCTATTACCTAAGGGTTAAATTCCCCGCAGTTCCAGGGCACTAGGGTTATTAGACTCACCTAGTGAAGTCGGCCCTAGTTGGGTTTAGTCAAGTTGGGAATTAGTATAAATAGAGAGCTAGCCTCTCTATTTATCACACACTCATTCACACTCAGTTGTAATGCATAGCTGAGGAAGAGAAAGACACTGGGGCAAGGAAGAAGGAAGTTACTATTGTTGGGAGATCATCTTACTATTTTTGGGTTTCACTTTTGGTGTTGATTCTATCTCTGAGGAAGTTGTGGGGTTTTCTCCATTTATGGTTTCCCCGAGGAAAAATACTGTGTTCATTGTCTCTTATGTTTGACTGCTGTGATTGTTGTTCTCTTAGTTAAATATCCTAATGTTATGATAGCTTAATGTTAAAAATCTAACAACTTCTATACTATTTTATAGTTTTTCTTGTCTTTTTCTCTCTTTTAGGGTTTTGGAACCCTATTTAGGGTTTTAAGCCCTATTTAGGGTTTTTAACCCTTTTTGGGGTTTTTAAACCCCTTTGTGTATTTTTAGCTCTTTTGAGGAGTTTTAAGCCCTTTTTTGGGTTTTTAAGCCCTTTTGAGGGATTTTAGGCCCTTTTTGATATTTTTTGAGCTTTTTGAGGGAGCATAAGTTTAAAACATAGTTATGGAGGTCAAAAATGAGGGAAAAAAATATAGGAAAAATATGTTTGTATATGGTTTAGTCCATGTGGAGCTAGTTGAGCAATTTTTTGCATTAACAGAATATGCACTCGCATCCTGCCCTGTTACATCTAATTATATTCCTCTTCCTATTATACTCAAGCGAATGGACATGTTGAAGCTGTGAATAAGTCCCTTAAGTCCATTCTCCAAAGAACCATCACACAAAGAAAAATTAATTGGCACATCATGTTATATCCTTCTTTGTGGGCTTACGGAACCGCGGTTAAGACTGCCACTGTTTTTTCTCCATATTAATTAGTGCATCGGGTGGAGTCAATTTTACCGATTGAATTTGAAATCCCTTCTTTAAAGCTAGCCATAGAATTTTTTCCATAAACTTCTGAGTTAGAGGAACGTTTGGTACGCTTAGAGAAACTTAATGAGCAACATCGAGATGCCTTAGTGGATCTTGAAGTAAATAGGCGTCGTATTAAGGCTTAGTATGATAAGTATGTTCATCCCCAAAAGTTTAGTGAAGGTGAATTGGTCCTCTTTTATTACCAATGTAGTGAACCGTTAGGGGTGGGAAATTTCAACCCCATGTGGCATGAGCCTTACATAGTCAAACGTGTTTTAGATAAAGGGGCTTACAAACTTGTAGATTATGAGGGGTCGGCCTTGGTGGAGCCTAGAAATGGGCTCTATCATAAAAATTACTATGCGTAATTCTCAGTCAAGGATTATACTTTGTATACTGTTGTACAGTTGCTTAGTTTAGTTTTGTTCTTCTTGTGGTGATCGGGTTTATTGACTTGCTTTTGTTTATTGTGGAAGATGTCGACAGAGTCTTTCGGATATGTAGGATACACTGATGGTGCCAGCCACCACACCCAGAACTCAGCTTCAGCTTCTTGGGTGATCTATATTCCTACGGTTCAAGTTTTGTCTTTAAGAGGTGTATGTCTCTGGCCTTCATTGAACAACATTATTGAATATAGTGCCATGATTGATTTATTATGTGATTCCATCTCTCATGGTATTCGATATCTTGAGGTATGTATTAAATCATAGTTAGTGGTATTATAGTTAAATGGTGTGTATCGTATTAGAGATCTGACTTTATTACAAATATTCTTGCGAGTAAGGTTGTTAGAACAAGAATTTGAAAACATTACATACATTCACATTCCTAGGAACTACAATCATGTTGTTGATTCATATGTAAATTATGTATTGGATTGGAATTTGATATACAAATAATGAAAGCATTCACATCAAATTCACACATGTAAATATAAATAAGAAATCATCATAAGATTTGTTCATTCAAAATATAGTCCAAAAATTGGTGTCATAATACATAATGTCATGATACAAAATTGGGGCTTTTAGCCACCAAAATATACTACACGAACGATAAAAAATGTACATCAAGGCCTCTAAGCTTGTGGAGCAGGGTTCTAATCATGAAAGCACACAAAATCCCTAACCAACCATCTAAAAAACCAAACCCATGCATGGGGTACACCTACTACCTATCACTGCATCGCCTCAAGAAAGTCCTCGACTTGCGCCATGGGAACCCTATGCGTTAAACGAAAAAAGTTTGTGTGGATGTTCTGGAGCGTCATCTCTGCATCCACACCCAGTATATAATCAACTCTCCACCTTCGACGATGTCTAGGGAATACCTTTGGCCATTTAGGACCAACATTTGTATGTACATGATCAGTATTAGTGTGTGTCACCACCCAAAAACATGTCTTTTGATTTCATTATACAAAAAATTAAAATAATTAAATAATTAAAAAACAAAATGAAGTCGAGATTGTTACCTATATCTCCATATGCGAATCCCAATGGAATAGGAATATATGGATCACCACAAAAGTCTATCCCTGCATAGGGGTATTCATCTATGGCTATGATATGTCTATGCCACAAGTGGAAGAAGTCAGGTGGGTAGGGTGTAGATACACGTCCTCCTCCTAGCCACCACATCACACTTTCCTAGTGCAACTGAGTTGGATCCTAAGGACCATGTGGAGTGATCTTCACTCTTGGGCTTAGGCCTGGTACACACTCAAAGAATAAGGTACTCAAAATGATGGAAAACCCAAAGTTTCTTTTTCTACCTAGCTTGTAGTCAGTCAACTGTTGTTTCATGTTACCCAACAACAAGGTACTCCATTCATAGATAGTGCGCGTCATGCACTCAACTGCATAAAACATCAATGGCTTGGAATCCTGATGGAGAGATGCTAACACCACAATCATGCCCAATGCTAGCACTATGGCCTTGAGGCCAAGGTTCTGAATAGAGTTCACTGGGACTTGACTCCCAACCTTTTCTATGTATGGGAGGTAGTATACATCAATGTACTCCTCAATAGTGAGGCCACCTCCAACCCCATGAGATCTCAAGTTGAATACCTCACCTCGGTGGGATGATCCAGTGATAAAGTACATATCCTCAACCTCAAGGATAAGGGGTATCCCATCGATCTGTGTAATACCCCGGTTTTGACCCCATTTACATTAAAGGGTACATGATGTATATTATGTAATTAATCATGGTGAGGATTTAAAGGCAAAATCCCCACCATAGATTCGGTTGTGTTATGTTTCAGCAATAGGGATCATTGTTGATGGTATATCGTGCTATCTGACACATTATAGCTTTGGCATCATGTAAATACGCACATCAATTTAATTAAACCTACATGTAGCTAGGATGGTGCAACGTTAAATGAAAAGGGCATGATTCCCATGGGTAGGGGGGGATTTATAAACCTGGACCCATGGGGAAAAGCCACATGTCACCACTCTCTTTTTGTCTCCTTAAACCACCACCTTATTTTTCTGTTGTTAGGAGGGATAGCAATTGGCTGGCAGGAAAACCACGCTCACAGCTACACTCTCTCCATGACGTGCCTCTTGATGGCATGCCCACTAACTGGATTAGGAGTCTGTTCATCTCCTCTCACGTGGGATGAGATAAAAGGTTCCATGTCCCTTTATTTGGGTTCGCCCTTCCTTTCACACACCACCCTGTTAATCGAAGAAAATGTTCTTCCCCGCGTTCAGACAGAAAGTCTGCGTTGCGACCCCTCCATTGGGGGACTGTAAATCGTTGCTGGGATTATTCACTATGGGGTATTTTTCCATGGTTTCTGAGTGATATTCCATCCTCCTGTTCACATAGGGAGTTTGTAACTTCTACCTTTACTAGGCTGCACGACGTCCTATTTTTACTCCACCATTGCCGATTGTGAAGGGTGCATTGGCTTCACTATTGAGAAGGGGCCATTGTTGGGCAACGTTGCTGGTGTGTCCAGATTGTGGAGCAGTTTGTTGTTCATCATGACCCATGCTATGGGTTCCTTCTATGTTTTTCATTCACATTTTTACTTTGGCTGTGTCTTTTTACCTCACGTGCAGATAGAGAATCGGTTCCTTCCCCATTTGCAGACTACGTGTTTTCTCGTTGTTTCTTTATGGGATTGAGTTTTTGATCTATCCCTGGTTGGGTTGCTGCATGTGTAAACATAATTTTGGGGTTTTGCTGTGTGTCTATGTTTCCATTGTCCATGCTGGGAGTTTGGTTTCTTGTCCATTGTGGACTGTGGATCGTTGCCATTGTTTCATTGTGAAGTTGGGACTGTTGATTTACCCTGGGTTGGGTTGCTATGTACACAAGAATATTTTGGTGGTTGATACTAAGCTATTTTGGCCACGCTAGGGCCAAGAACAACTCTAAATTGTCTTCTAGAATAGAGCCATGTTCACCCTTTTGTTTGGGGTTGTCACCATGTGGTCTTCATCTTCTTCACAGAGCTGTGAGCTGTTTGTTTTACTGCAGCATGAAGTGGTTGGTATTCAGACTATTGAGAGTAGGATTAGAGGCTGGGTATGCTTGAGAAAACTGGCGTTTGAGGTCACCAACTTGGAATTTAGCCTTTCCTAGCTCCTTGACGACTTGATAAACCCTACTATGTGGGCTTGGATGATTGGTGTACCTTGGCTATGTGTAAGCCTGCTTGACCCTTATTCCTTGAGGAATCATGCCCAACTCGGGGGTGGTAGTGTTGCTGAGAGATTGATGAGCACGCTGGACTATTTTTGGGTGGAATGTTGCAGCGACATAGCTGGTTGGGGGATGAGTTCTTATCAGATGAGTATTCATGTCCATTTTATCTCTGCAATTATATTTACTGAATAATGAATATGATGAACATGTGGCATGATTGAATGAATGTTTGTTTGCTTCCACTATGTATATGAAGGGTTATGCATCTTAGTATGTATTATGTTTAATATTCTTATTTAAGCATTATATGCCTATTCATGTTCATGGGGTTGTTTGCCCGCATGTTTAGTGTTAGTAGCGTCCTCTTCTCTAGTAGAGGGTTGGGGACATTACAGTGTGGTATCAGAGCTAAAGGTTGCAGCATGGGCCTGAATGGACCATGACTGATCAGATAGCAGAGGTGGGTTGCCTACTGCCCAAAAGAAACCAAGAAAATATGGGTGAAGACAAGAAAATTCACAAAATTTTTCTAAGGTCCAAAACTATCGGCCCATCAAAACACTTAGTGGGAAGGCCACCCGATGGATAGTTGATCTCACGGCCAATGCAGTGGAAGACTGTGGAGGAAAAATTTCAGAAAATTTCTAAGTTTTTGGCCATCAGCACATCAGAAGGCTTAGACGAATGGATTGTCAATGCTTAGCTGATTGACCGTCGCTGTTGTGGATGGATATACCACTATGCCTTTGATGGATAGAGCCTGCGACCGCCGATGCCATAAAGAAAGTTTAAAAATTTCTCTAAGGCCTGAAATCGTCGGCCATCGAAAGAAGTTAGTGGTTCGTTCACCCACCGTTGCGGAATCCTAGATCACTATCCTTCCGACGAGAAGATGACTTGACTACCAATGCTGATCAAGTTATGCTTCAGCCACCGATCGAAACATATTAACGGATTGGGCCACCGATTGAGAAAAGATTGAAAATGATGAGCCGTCATTGTGGCTGCTGATTGAACTATTTCACCGATGAATAGAATATAGTTGAACCGATGAACTTCGGAAAGGAAGAGAGAGAAGAAGAATTTCGAAAATTTTTCTAAGTCCTAAAATCATCGACCATCGATGATGGTTAGTTGATCACATTGTCGATGCTCAGATAATTTGTTCCTCAATGATCTACGTCGGGTAAAATTTGTTGGTCGAACATCTGCTGTTGTGGAGATTGTGAGGACTAACCATCCAACAAGGAATGCATCCGAGCGTTGATGCCGCAGCTTATAGGGGTTTCGATTACTGATGGATGAAGAAAATTCAAAACTTTTCTAAGGAACAAGATCATTAGGCATCGAAAAATGATCAGAGATCAGGTCGCCGATGAACAGTGCACTAATCCTCCGATGCATACAGGTTCCCGATGCCAATGTGTTTCAGCCTCTGATCAAAAAAGGATCAAAGATGATGAGCCGCCATTGCGGCTATGGAATGAACTATTCTGCCGATGTTGGTCCTTCCAGTCGCCGATGACGGGGTGTTCAGTGAATATCCAATATCACTACGATGGTGATAAACGAAAGAGAATTAGGCGATGAAGCAGCCGACGCGAAGAAGAAGAAAAAGGAAAATTTGCAATTTTTTTTCCTAAGTAAAGAAAACATCAGAAAAGTTTAGTAGACTACCCTTCCGATGAATAGTTGTTCTAACTGCTGATCGGAAAATTTTATTTGATCAGACCATCGACTGGAAAAAGTTAGCAGATGGAGAACCGTCGTTGTGGTAGCCATGTGGGCTAGTGTTCCGATGGTTAGAATTTTTAGTTTTCGATCGCCAACACATAGCACTCAGTGGGTTTGAGCACCGATAGAATCTAGAAGAGATAATTTGAATGTGGGCCATCATTGCGGAAAGCTTGATGACTAACTGACCAATGCGTAGGGCACTGATTCACCAACGCAGTAGTTAGCCTAGGCTATCTCCGAGGAAATTCAGAGCGATAGTCTACTAAGGACCTAATATGGTGGAAAGAATTAAACAACCCGTTGATACGATGTCACGCCCACCTCCTGGTCCATCGAAGACTACTCCTGTCTCCGAGCCTGCACCTCCTCCTCCAAATAAGGATGGGGAAAAATATTCCAAAGCAATGACTGAACCATGTCCATCTCCTATTTGTGCTTTGTGGGATGTCCAATTCCACATGACACAAAACCTTCATGGTTTTCCTCTCCTTTCCCCCCACATGGACACTATAGATGAGGCCGATGGCATTCCAGTGGTCGCCATCCCAGATCCATCAATGCTCAAGAAAAAATCATTATGAACCAACCATCCTTGTGTAGTTTGTGTCTTGTATGGTCATTACTCTCATCATTTACCATACTTTCCTGAGTATCGGTCAGCCCTTTGCAACCTTTGGAAAAACTCCCATGAGTTTGACATTACTGTCCTTGAGGAGATCCACCCTCCGATTTCTTCCTAGGACACAACCAACACCATTTATACGATCTCTATTTCCAGTAGTCCCTCCTCTACATCGACCGTGGAAGATCCACCTGATCTCTCTCGACACCACTTTCTTGATGATGGAAATATTTGTGAAATATCCAACGGTTTGAAGTCGGTTCTTCCCATTGAATGCCAAATTCCAACACCTCGCCTTGCCGATGAACTTCTACCTAATAATTCACCATTAGAAGAACCCATACTTATGATTGAACATACCAATGAGGACTTCTGTACTACTTTCCATATGCTTGAAACAACCAAGACTAGATTGAAGTCCCATTTTGACTCCCATGTCCACTCTCGCACCTTTAGCGAGGGAGATCTAGTCCTCGTCTATGACCCATCCAATGATAAGTTAGGGAAAGGGAAGTTTGATTCCATGTGGTATGGCCCCTATGCCATCCATCAATATCTCAGCAAGGGGGAATATCTCTTTGCTGACTCTAATGGTTTCCTCTTGAAGAATCCCCACAATGGGCTCTCCTTCAAGAGGTTCAATTCCTGAAGTCACTCACCGTGCTTACCCTTGTAGCATAATTTTTATTTTTCATTTTGCATCATTTTTACCACGAGTCATTGAACCCCTCCATTAGTCGCTCCATGTCTAGCCGCAGTGAGTCCATTGTAGCACTCTGTCGTATCCTTTGCACATGAGCGGGTGGATCTAACCCATCTACCTTGCCCCTACTTCACTGGTATCCCACTGGAGGGTGTGGTTCCACATCTGCACATGCACATTGTATGTCACAGATATGATCTAGCTGCCACTATGATAGCATACCATCAGGTCCCCAGACCTATACTAGAGGTTGAGGCATCTCTAGGTCTCCCCAGTAGTCCATGCCCATGTATGGATGGTCCTCTAAGAGGATAGGAAGCTGCCACCATTGTGCAAAAATCTCTCGAGTGAAGAGATGACCTGTACTATATTGAATCCCTCCCTACTTTCTTCGAGCCATTTCTTGGATTCACCTCGATTTGTGTGCCACCATGTGAATCACACCATGTACATTGAGCTACCTCCATACCCATAGGCCTCCATTTGGTCTAGTTTTTTCCGTGCACCACTAGCTACTAGACAGAGCCATCCAGAGTCCATTTGAGACATTGTTCACACCACCGGGTTCAATTTTCCATCCTCTGTATTTTTACAAGACCTTCGTCTCATGATCTCACTATGAATTTTCGGGCCATTTCCCGGAAGTCACTTTAATTTATGTACCATCACGTGAATCTCCCATTGTATGTATTGGCATGTTCACGAGCCATCCGCTCCATCCATAATGCATAGTTAGCCATCTTTACCACCATCCATAATCCCTCAAAAGGGCCTCATCATTGTTCTACATTTATTCATATTGTTAGCATTATTAATCCTCCCTTGTCCAATTTGGTCATATGTCTAAATCGGAGTCCATCTAGTCTATTTATAGTCATTAACACCATTGGGTCCACTTGGCCTAATTGGGGCACATTTTTTAGTTACTAAAGTGTGGGGAACACTAATAGAGGCTCACTACCACTGATTGCACTTGATTACATCAGTTTAGGAGCCTCCTAGACCAATCCCTACAATTTAGGAGCCACTGGGAGTGCCAAAACCAACCAAGGTCAGTTCAGTTCAGTTGATGACTGGTTAAGCTAAGTTAGGAGTCAGTTACATTCAATTCTAGTCCTCTACATTCAGTTAGTGCTAGTTTTACTTAACTGAACTCAATAGGGGCACATTTCTCACCTACCACAGTCAGTTAGCCTTAGTCAACACTGAATGTAACACTTGAGTTGTGTTTTAGAACTCTGATGAACTCCGGTTATGGTTTAGACAAGGTTAGTTAACTATTGAGTTCTCCAATAGTGATTTAGACAAGGTCTTAGTTACCTACAGTCAAGTAGAGTCTAATCAATTTGAATTTCCTCATGTGGATTCGAATTTCTTGTGGCTATTAAAGCCACTATACTTCATTGTAATTATCTATCTAATTACTCTTTGATTAATGAAAAGCATTCATAGCTGCAAGACATTTTTGCACTGTTTCATTCTTCAATAACTGAGTAAATTGAGTGATCTATCTTGTGAGTTGTGTATTTGTCCACAAATCTAAGTGCTCAATTTAATATGGTATCAGAGCCTCAATGGACAAGGCACTTCTCCTCCTCAGATCTCCTACTGGATCATTTTTTATCAAAATTGCTCCTTCCAGCTCTGCACCAGAAGCAGAAGGTTTACCACTTAATACCCCAAGTAAAGGAATTGTTGATCAATATTGATCAACTATGATGGGTGTGATGAAAACTTGAAATGTGCATGTTGTTGACCTTACGGTGCCCCTTTTGTGTTTTTTGCAGGTACAACTTCGAATGGATTCATCAGTTCCTCTTCTCACCCTGTCCTCAAACTATTCAGAATGGAAGAAGAAGATGATTTCATCTATGATGAGACAAGGTCCCTGTTGGGTGTCTATTGGACTCGATAAAGAGTGTTTTAGTGAGATTGACTATCTGAATAAAAGTGATGGAGCTTTTGGAATAATAGCAATGGGTCTTTCTTGTAGCTTGTGCTACCTCATTAGATCTATTGAAGACCCGAAGGAACTCTGGACAAGATTGGACAGAACCTTTGGAGTGATTGATGAGGATCATAATAGCATTTTGGAGAGAATATCCAGCACCATAATCACTCTTTATCCAAAATTCTCAGCCTCCACTCTCTCTAATGAAGTTGTTCAAGATGAATAAGAAGCAAAAGCTTCTACACAGTCAATTCGAATTGAAGACAGTCTCCATGCAGTGACTCCTTCTCCTGATGCTCCAGAAGTTTATGAGATATCTGATATCTCATCTCCCCATATTGCTGAAACAGAAGAAGACATTTAAATCTCTGATATTGAAGAAAAATACTGCTGCACTTCCATGCAAACATTCACTGGTGATTTTCCTTTAAATTCTATGCAAAAATTACCAGTAATTGCTTCCGAAAGTGAAGAGAAATTTTATTTTTCTCCCCCTAATGTTGTTGCTGGTGTAAAAATATGTGATACCTTGGATATTATGGAAGAAATATAAGATTACCAGAGTGATCCATTGGCTCCCCATGATCTAGATTTTCCAGCAAATTCCTGCAGGATTGCATGCACCAAAATTCAGAATTTTGAAGAAGAAGAAAACTGTGCATCCACCATCTCGGTTAACCATTTATTTGAATATGATATTAAACTTATTGGATCTGATATGATATTATTTAGATCTGATATGATATTTCTTGGTTTAATATATCAAATTCATAATCTTTCCGTACTGCTTGTAGCTGTTCTCATCAACGGTGTGAAGAAACAAGTATCGCAAGTCTCCTACAAAACTACTGCTAGGGATTTGATTCCATTTCACAGTTTTGGATCTGTTTTGAACCTATTTAGATCTGATTTAATTTCTTATCTGATATTATTTGGTTCATATTTTAAAATACAAGAGCTTTCATTCATGCTTGTAGCTGCTCTGACCAATTCGGTGTGAAAAATCAAGTACCACACTTTCTCTTCAAAACTATCGATGGGGATTTGGTGTTAGTTTCCTCATATGAGGTTGATAATATTTTATTATGTTATTCATCAGCTATTTAAGAAGCTATATCAGACTATGGAGCTCAAGCATTCTCTCTCAAAAGTTCTAGTGCTTCTCTACCATTGATCACATGCTCATCTCCTCACAGAACTGGTAAAGAGGAAGATTTTCTGCATCCGCCTGGACACTTGCTCCTAACACTTGGGTCTGTTCTTACCGCTCATGGTTTTCTGTTCATGGCTGAAAGATATCAGTTTCTTGAGTGTTTCTCACATGTTCTGAATCCTCAAGAACCTTTTCTCACTTATCAGTTGACTTTAGTTTCTCTACATGGGTCCAGTGTTCATCCGACAGCTGTCTATATTTCTGATTTAGTTGAGCATATCATTCTTCTTCCAAAGAGGAAGATTCCTCCAGAAATAATGATGGATAGGTTCACATGCTAGGCCCTAGGATACTTGTGCACAGAAGAACTAGATTGATCCCGATTCTACCTGCTTAATTAGAGGGTTTTTTTTCCCATGTGGTTTTTCCCCATCACCTTGTTTTTGAGCAGTTACTTTACTTTACTTGATGTAATGGGTGACCTATGGTCTTAGTTACCAGGGCCCACAAATTTTCCAAGTTATCATTTAGGGGGGTGTTAGGATTATTAATCCTCCCTTGTCCAATTTGGTCATATGTCTAAATCAGGATTCATGTCTAAATCGGGAGCCCATCCAGTCTATTTATAGTCATTAACACCATTGGGTCCACTTAGCCTAATTGGGGCACATGTTTCAGTTACTAAAGTGTGGGGAACACTAATTGAGGCTCAATGCCACTAATTGCACTTGATTGCGTCATTTTAGGAGCCTCCTAGAGCAATCCCTACAATTTAGGAGCCACTGGGAGTGCTGAAACCAACCAAGGTCAGTTCAGTTCAGTTGATGACTGGTTAAGCTAAGTTAGGAGTCGGTTACATTCAGTTCTAGTCCTCTACATTCAATTAGCACTAGGTTTACTTGACTGAACTCAGGAGGGGTGCATTTCTCACCTACCATAGTCAGTTAGCCTTAGTCAACACTGAATGTAACAATTGAGTTGTGTTTTAGAACTCCGATGAACTCCAGTTATGGTTTAGACAAGGTCAGTTAACTATTGAGTCCTCCGATAGTGATTTAGACAAGGTCTTAGTTACCTTTAGTCAAGTAGAGTCTAATCAATTTGAATTTCCTCATGTGGATTCGAATTGCTTGTGGCTATTAAATACATTGTACTTCATTGTAATTATCTATCTAATTACTCTTTGATTAATGAAAAGCATTCACTTCTGCAAGCCATTTTTGCACTGTTTCATTCTTCAATAACTGAGTAAATTGTGTGATCTATCCTGTGAGTTGTTTTTTTGTCCACAGATATATGTGCTCAATTTAATACCTATAAACCATGTTCACAACATAACCTCTTTCCATATATCGAACAATTCCCCCTTTCTTGATTGACCATTACGGAGTTTCTATTAAGCTCTTTTCTAACTCCTAAAAGAATGAAAAGATTACTGAGCATGCTTGCTTCCTTTCACGGTCGTTAAAGTATCTGAAAGGGCATCTATGTGGCCTTGTTTATTTCCTTTTTCGGACAATCTAGACTATTATAAGAAAATGATCACCCTAGAACCTTTTAGGTAGGAACATTTCCCTTTGTATACTTTTATGCTTTATCAAACATTGGGACTGCACTTTACGAAAAAGCTCATTATAGGTTGTCTTTAAGTTCTTTTCCAACCTTCTCACCAAGAAAAGATTACCAAGCAAACTTGGTTTTGTTCATGTTCATAAAAGTATTTGAACGACTGTCTAGTCAGTATAGGTTTAACATTTTCTTTCCTGATTGGATTACCAACGGTAAAGAGGTATTCCTTCCCCAAAGGTTGGGAGAGCTCTCCTTTGTACACTTTTATCCCTTTTAGGGCTTAGGAGACTACATATGAAAAAGAAACCACAATGGAGTCTTCTTCCTATTTTCAGACTCTCTAAAATTGAAAAAAACATCAAGCATTTACTTTCTTGGGCTCGCTAAAAATCCATGATATCGTGTTAGGTTGAGCTTACTTTTATCCCTTCTCCGTGCTCCTTAAACTATGAAAAAGTACCAAAGTGTGTCTTTAGGAACCACTACATATGATATCATAGTATGGTAGCTTCCCCCCGTTGGGTCTCCTTTGTTTAGAGTATTTTGCAATGAGTCTTCCTTGGATCCCCTGGATACCACTAGTCAACTTACCTCCCTCAGTATTTCTCATTTGCAGTTATCTTCCTGGTATTACAGATATGATCCCTCTCCCATGATTCATTTTAATTTGCTACCAGGTTAGTCCTATCATCATACTCTGAACAAAGGAAGTTTGAGTCCCCCATACTCCCATTCCCATGTCCCCCCATTAAGTGTGTTAGTCCCTAGATTTTTCCACGTATTTGGTTATCCCCCTCGCACTTCTAGTTAAGGACACATCATTGCCTTGATTAATTTTAGGTCTCCCTCTATCGATGTCAGCACATATATTCCATAATATAGACCCAGATATCCCTGTGTCCTAGTTTCATCCACATCATTGATGATTTCCTTGGACCACTTGAGATGAGTCATTAGTGCCTCTCAGGATGGTTGTGTCTCACGTGATTGAATTCAGCTACATCATCCCACTGTTGAGATTCGTACATGGTATTGGTCCGTTCATTATTTGGTCAACGAACCTGGTTGTCACCTGACTATAGCACATTGGTGAGTCACTATGGGACCCACACAGTTTCTTTTCCCTTGTGATTTTCAGGCTACGTTGGCGATAGTATTCAGAAGCCCCTAGTGGCGTGCTTCCATGTATCTCCAGTACTTGATGTTTCACATTGTACCACAAAGATTTTGACTCTCGAGGATAGAGTCCATATATATGTACACCTCCAGATTCAACAAAGCATCAGTTGTGATGATATTTCATCCCATGAGAATTCCATTGTTCTGATGTATCAGTTCTTCATATCAGCATTGTATTCAACCTCCCATTGAGGCCACCATTATGTATCATTATTTGTATATGTATTTATCACCTCCCATGTTTTAAGCCTTGATCCCATTATTTATTCTTTTGAAATTGTTACGAGCATGGGTATTCCCACCTCATCGATATACATGTCACACATTATATGTATCTCATCCATTTTTGAGAACCCATAACAAAAAACCAAAATCCACCATAGTTCAAATGAGGAAGCTCCACTTCTCCGCGGGTCTCTCCAGTCTCTCCACTATTGTCACCATTATTCCCATGATCCTATGATGTCCATCGGCCATATGACGAGCTCCTTCCCTCACACATCAGGGGGCAATCTGTTAACACTAAAAAGTGTTCACCTAGATCTACATGGTCTACACCATATACATACATAATATTCCTACCATATTTCCCTTACTTTTGACCTTCACAATTGTATTTCCACAAAAAATGTTCCAAAACATCATTACCCACTATGGTCTACCCTCACTCTCTCCCCAAAAAAGGGTCAAAAACCCTAAAAAGGAGAAAGGGTAAAAAAACCATAGAAAAATACCATGGGTCACCACCTTGGGTAAAAAAACCCTAGGACCATACTATAAATACATTGTAAAGGGCTCTCCCAAAACACCTTTTTTCTCATTTTCATTTGTGGGTACGTTGTGACACTTTTGATCTCAGGTATTCACATACTCCCTTTCCACCATTCCCGTTGCCATAACATTCCCATGGTGTACATCGAGACATTCTCCGTACCCATCTTGGATCCATTCCCTGTTTGACAACTGTCCATGGAGACAACTGGAGAACCAACCAGTGGAGATGTGGAACTACTTTTGAGGATGGATACGGTGTCCCATTCTACAGGAAATGAGGTGTTTTATTTATTTATTTGCATGAGTTTAGTTTTTCTGATATATGTTAAACAGTGGTAAAAATATTTGCTTTCTGTTATTAATTTAGTTTACTTTTAAGTTTCCATTGAACTCTTCCTTACGATCACATCGATCTAAGGTTGGTGCTTCTGAACGTAGCTGGGGAGAAATCCCCACTACATTTTTGTAGAATACCTCTAAGTTTGTTGGCATTTCACATATGCTACCTCCTTGAATGTGCCAGTATTTATGAGATGTTAGCTCTCATGAGCAGATTCCAGTATATTATTAGATATATTCATCCACTATGGAGATCTTGTTCATTGTATATTATATGTGGCGATGACCACACATGAAATTTGTATATCATGCCTATTCATGGAAATTGTAATCTTATGTATCAATGGTTGCTACATGTATATTTACAGTCAAATGCTGAGATTTATCATTGTATTGTACTTATGAGTGGCTGGTTCTTCCACCTAGGTCTTCATTACTCCACTTCTAGGATGGATATAATGTATTTCGTCCATCATGTTACCCCTTTGACATCACACATTAGGGGGCATATTTTATAGTTGATTTTACCACACTTGGTAGATCATGCATTTATGGCCTTCCATGTCCCTCTGCAAATTCCTTGGACCCCCCTTTCTCAAATTATACTTTTATGATCCACTAAAAAAACACTTGTTTATTTGTATACACAACTTTTAATCCAATACCTGCGTGTACATGCATCATTTTAGCTGAAATACAAGAAATGTTGATGGAGGAGAAAAGAAATGTAATGTAAAATGTATAAGTAATAAATATGAAGAAGATGGTTTACAATAATATTTGCCCTGGGTATTTATACCTTAAGTGGGGAAGAGAGGTGACTTTTCAAGTCACCTCTTAGTTTAATTACAAACATTTACTAAAATTAACCTAGCTTAATATTTAAATTTAACATTTGTAATATTGCCTTCTCCTTTTAAATTGCTTTGTCCTCAAAGCACGGTAAAGACGGGTGTTGCTGAACGAATTTATCTGTTTCCCATGATGCATCTTCTTTTGGGAAATTATTCCACTTAATGAGGTATTCCTTGATCATTCTAGTGCATAATATCCGTTCTCTGATGTTGATGATAGCTTCTGGTTCTAAGATTAGTTTCCCTTCTTCATCTAGAGTGGGGAGTGTTGTTTGAACTGATTGTTGTTGACCCAACAAATTTTGAAGATTTGATACATGAAAGACCTTGTGAATTCAACTTGTCTCTAGTAACTTTAGCTCGTATGCTACGTTTCTAATATTTCATATAATTTGGTATGTACCATGGAATTTAGGTGCTAATTTTTTCTTTCCTTGTTGTTTTAGTGATAATTGTTTGTATGGTTGAAGTCTTACGAATACCCAATCTGCTAATTCAAACTATCTCTCAGTTCTATGCTGTTCTGCTTGTTGTTTCATATGATTTTGTGCCATAGTTAAATTATCCTTGAGTGTTTGCATAATTCGTTGGTTGTCTTCTAGTTGATCTTTTATGGTGGGTACTTTTTTGCTTCCTTGAATGATTTCTTTCCATTGGGGTGGTTCATAACTATATAATTCTTAAAAAGGATTCATCTTTGCTGAGGTGTGATACATAGCGTTATACCACCATTCCGCGAAATGTAGCCATTGTAACCATTTGTTCTGTTTGTTTGTGACGAAACTACGAAGGTAGGTTTCAAGACACTATTGACCACTTCGGTTTGCCCATCAGTTTGTGGGTTATATGCTGAGCTCATATTAAGAGTGATCCCTGTTTGCTTGTAGAAATCCTTCCAAAAATTGCTTATGAATTTGGCATCTCTGTCACTAACTATAATTTTTGGGAAACCATGTAATTTGTAAATATTTTTACAAAACACTTCAGCAATTTGTTTAGCGGAGTCAGTTTTCTTTATGCCCATGAAATGTGCATATTTCATTAGTCGATATACTACCATAATAATTTTATCCTTACCCTCTGATAAGGGTAACCCTTCAATAAAATCCATAGAAATTTCCTCCCACTTTTTCTTTAAAATATGCAATGGGTGGAGTAGCCCTGGAGTCATGATATTTTCACTTTTATTCCTTTGACATGTGTCGCATTCAGCTACATATTTTTGAATGTCCTTATGCATTCCTTTCCAATAAAATGATTGCATGGCATTGTAATATGTTTTGAAAAAACCTACATGTCCGGCAGCAGGTGAATCATGAGATTCTATCATTACCTTAGTTTTAAACCTTGATGTTGGATTTAAATAGATCCTTCCTTTGTACCACAAGATGTCATTTCACCATTCGAATTTTGAACCTCTATTTGGGTCTTCGATTAAGGCGCACGTGTTTGGATCTTTAGTGTATTCTCTTCGTATTTTGTCCAACCATTCTAGAATAACGATTGAAATTGCATATGTTTGGACTTCATCCTTTCTAGATAGAGAATCAGTGACAAAATTGTCTTTCCTTCTTTTATGTAATATCTCCATATCAAAGGTAGCGATTTTTTCTATCCACTTATGTTGTTCTGTTGACAATGTTTTTTGCTGGAGGAGGTATTGAAGACTATTATGATATATTATTATCAGTATTTTTCTCCCTAGAAGGTATTATCGCCATTTTGTTAAGGAATGTATAATGGATAGCATCTCTTCATCATAAGTGGACTTCAAACTTTCTCTCTTGTTGAGCTTTCTACTTTCGAATGATATTGGGTGCCCTTCTTGCATCAAAACTGCTCCTAATCCGAACCCTGATGTGTCACACTCTACTACAAAGGGTTTTATGAAGCTTGGCATGGCTAATACCGGATTTGAAGACATCATGCATTTTAATGTTTCGAAACAATTTTTTTCTTCACTATTCCATTGGAAGGAATTTTTCTTCAATAAATTTGTGAGAGGGGCGGTTTTATGGGCGTAATTATTTACAAATATTCAATAGTATCCTGTTAGGCCTAGAAATCCCCTTAGTTTCGATATGTTATTAGGTTCGGGCCATTCCATGATTGCCTTGATTTTACTTGGATCAACCTGGACACCTTCCTTTGATATTTTGTGACCTAGGTAGTCCACTTCTTCTTTTCCAAAGGTGCACTTAGATCTCTTTGCATAGAATTTGTTTTCTTCCAAAATGGTAAGTACTTGACTTAAGTGTTCCAAATGCTCCTTCCATGTTCTGCTATATATGAGAATGTCATCAAAAAACACTAGTATGAATTTCCTTAAGAATGGCTGGAACAATTCGATCATTGCAGCTTGAAACGTAGTTGGAGCGCTAGTCAACCCAAAGGGCATTACTTGGAACTCATAATGGCCTTCATGAGTGCAAAAAGAAGTTTTAGCTATGTCTTCTACTCTAAATTTGATTTGGTAATAACTATATCGGAGATCCAACTTTGAAAAGTACTTAGGCCCATGAAGTTCATCCAGCAACTCATCGATGAATGGGATCGTAAATTTATTTTTGATAGTTATTTTGTTTAGTCCTCTGTAATATATGCACAGCCTAAACGACCCATCCTTCTTTCATACTAGCACTACTGGAGCTGCATAGGGGCTTCTGCTTTTTGAAATGACACCGCACTTCAGAAGATCCTGAGTTAAACTCTCGATTTCTGTTTTATGGTGATGCGGGTATCTGTATGGTTTTCTACTTGCAGGTTTTTTCCCTGGTTGTATTTTGATTATGTGTTCAATCTTTCTATTTGGTGGAAGCTCCATGGGTAGTTCTTGAAACACCTTGTGATGTTTTTTAATTAGCTCTTTTATCTTTGTTTGTTTGTCCATGCCTCCTTCAAACATTAGAAGCTCCATTTATTGGCAATGAAGTATGTATGTTGGTGCGCCTTTCCAAAGTAGTTTTTCCATCTGATGTGATGTAACTAACTGTGTCGGAGGTGGTTGGAACCGGTATAATTTGTGTATATTCCTGAAGGACTGGAATTCAATAAAATGCTCTTGGTGATTTGTGGAGTATGTACCCAAGGTTTGTAACCATTGTATTCCTAATACTACATCAACTCCTCCCAGTGGTACCGCAAAAAAATCTGATTCAAGTTATATTCTTGCATTTGTAACTTGACTTAGTGACATTTTCCCACATTGTCAATATTCTTGCCATCTCCTACCATAACCTTCATGTTAGGTACTAGACGAACAAATAAGTTAAATATTTTAGCAAGGCTGACATTAATGAAGTTATGGGTGCTGCCATAGTCAATGAGAACTGTGACGTTATTATTTTTTATGTCCTTTAATCTTCAATGTTTGCGGTTGGGAGATTTCGGTAATAGCGGTAAAATGATATTTTTGGGGTGTCTTTCTCTATTTCTTTTTGGTAGTCTAGTTGACTATCCGGCTCATTCTCAATTGGTTCTTTGACTTCCAACTCTTCTTCTTCTGCTTCACATGCATGCAATTTCTTTTGTAAGCACCCGTGCTTAGGATTCCATTTGTCTCCACAGAACTTACATCTCCCTTCCTTTATTCTCTGGGCCTCTAAACTGGGCTTTGTTCCTTCCCTAAGTTGTGGCGATGTATATCTTGGATTTCCTGTGTATGTTGATTGGAAAGGCTTCCTTTTGGAATTGTCTTTGTCGAAATGTGTATGAGCAGATTTCTTGAATTTTTTTTTCAATAATCCTGGCTTTGTGTTGTGCTTCCTCCAAGGTAGAGATGTTATGTAACTCTAGTTCATCACAGATGAGTTGTTTAAGACCGTGTATGTAGGTCTGTAATTGTTGGTCATCAGTTAAATCTGGGACTCTAGTTGACAACGCTTCCCACTCACAGGTGTACTCATCGACACTATTTTTTTGTTGTAACCTTGTGAGTTTGGAAAAAACATATTTTTCTTCAATGCCCTAGAATATTTTGATGAGGTCATTCCTTAAACTAGCCCAGTTGTGAGAACATATTCTTGCAGTGTTCTTCCACCATAAGTACCAATTGTAAGTGTTTCCTTCTATATGCATGGAGGCATATTTAATTTTCTCGCCTTCGTAATGGATGTTGGGGATGTCTAGGTATTCCTCGGCTTTGTTAATCCATGCTATGCATTGTCGTTCATCCTTTTCGTATTTGGGTAACTCAACTTTCACCCGCATTTGGTGTCCTTGTGTATATGAGTTTGAGGATGACATGTTGAATAGAGGATCTGGCTGCTCCGGTGTTCTTGGAGAGTTTGGATGCAGGTCATTAGATATTTGTAATCTGTCCAAGATGGCAGTTAAAACTGCCTGATTTTTCTTTTGGTCTTCTTGTAGAGTGAGGAAGGTATTCTCCATTCGTGACGTGATTTGTGTCGAAGTCGATGTCAAATTGTCACTCATTTGTTTGATCTTTTCCTGGAGTTCCTTGTAGTTCTTTTTAATCTTCTCATTGATTTGGTCGAACCGAGCGTCCATTGATCTTGTGATTGGAATTTTCTTGGCACTAAATGTGGATTTATTTTTGTTTGTGATATGATTCCAGCCTGCCACAATTTTTTTTTTAATAATTATAATAATAATTATTATTATAATATAGTTTTGTTTAATAATAATATTAATAAAAATAAATTAATATTAATAATTTATTTAATATTAAATTGGTATTGGAGAGGAGGCAGGAGGAGGGGTGTTGGGGAGATGCAGAATGGTGGAGTAGGATGGAGGTGGAGATGGAGTGCAGCGTGAGCACATGGATGGTAAAGAGGAGGTGTGCAGCGGAGGTGATATGGTGGTGGATTGGTGCCGAGAGGCTCTGATACCAATGAAATACCAGAATGTTGATTGAGGAGAAAAGAAATGTAATGTAAAATGTATAAGTAATAAATATGAAGAAGATGGTTTATAATAATAATTGCCCCAGGTATTTATACCTTAAGTGGGGAAGAGAGGTGACTTTTCAAGTCACCTCTTAGTTTAATTACAAACATTTACTAAAATTAACCTAGCTTAATATTTTAATTTAACATTTGTAACATTAGCCAATACTCCCATACATCGGGAAATGTGCATAAAAACAAAAACTTTCGGATTTTTCCTAAATGAGTCTCGAATAAATTCACTCTTGTCCTTCCATATGCCTAGAAAATGCTCCGAATCAACCCTCCATTTTCCATTGTAGGGATATATATTAAGCCTCTTGGATGCATTGAAAGAGGAGAATTTTGGAGAGCAAGGAATCTATAGTTCATTGTTGCCTCACTTGTTTATGCTTGAGTTTGCATCCCTTTGTCCCTTTGGAGCACACATTGTTTCTCTTCCCAAGCTTTCCATTGCCTTGTAATCTTGCCATTGATATAGAGGACTGAAGTGGTGAAGGCCCAGGTGGAGGACTCAATTTCTCTGTTTCGACGAGGTGCCGATAGAGTTTGTCATTGTTCTATCTCTATTTATTATTAATATAAATATCCATTTCTTGTCCATTTCATGTGTATAACTATGAATATTTATTCCATGGATGTAGTTATATTTTCTTATGTAAGATGGTTTTATATAAGTTAGAGTAGGCCTAACACATTGATATATAATGTGCTTTTCTTGTTTGTTGTTGTTGAGAGTGAATTATAAATACAAGCATGTTGCAAAATCTCAACAAGGATCTACATCAACTATCCGGAATAAGTTACGCTTCATATCCCTTAGTGTTAGATGCATTTGTTTCTCTTGCATATTGGAATGGATTGATTTCTGGTGTCATTCAGTCTATTGCGGTCTACCCCAAGCCATAGGAAGTTTATCTCTGTAACAATATCCTAGCATTGTACATATCCTAATGTAAGGTTGTATGAGTAGACACCAATATTAAAAATATCATATAAGGTGTTTTCTTATAAGTATGATTGAATTAGCATAAACAAATAGAAAACATCGATTAAAAGGTATAATAGAAGGTTTTATGTCATCCATTGTTTTTAAATACCAAGATTGACCTGACAATGAGCTAGCTCGTGTTGTAAGTATTGATTAATTAATCCACAAATTATATCCTATTATGTTGACTATAAGCTCAATTTATTCCAAAGAAACTATATTATCAACCATTAGATCAATGTAAATACATTTTATCAAACCAAAGACATTCATTTCAATACTAACAAGGATCATGAGCATTTAACAATTTGTGAGTGCTAGTACATAATGAGCAACAAAGATCCTTCTAATTAATCATTCGACCATATATTTATTGAACATAGATCAAACATTTTACTCATGTATTACTTTCTAAATCATAAACCAACTTTAGTTTATCTTCACACTTGTGATCTATATTGCTAGGTTGCAAAGATAAAATTCCAATAACATTCAGAACTTACCGAAGGATAATCTATTGTATATCAAGCACTGCACAATATTTAGCTAGAGGAGATGTTTTTCAAGGTGATATGCTTCTGAAATCAAAATTCTTAGGCTACTACTGAAATAGTCAACCAATATTCCTTACAAGAATTTCCAAGAGTGGAGTAATGAAGACCTATCTAAAAGGTAACAAAGAGACATTTTGTATTGGTTCTATCTTAGATGCCTATCCAATGAAAGATAATGATAGTTGTAGTAAGTCTCATACTCATATTTAATTGATCAAATTATTTACCAAACAAATGTTTATTAGGTGTGACAAGAATGAATTAAATGAAGACTCACAACAATAGAAACCAAATGGTGACAAGGAAAACTATGATCAAAATGGTGGGGAGAGAGGGAGAGGGAGGGAGGGAGGGAGAGAGAGAGAGAGAGAGAGGGAGAGAGAGAGAGAGAGAGAGAGAG
>LPNX010833542.1:8164-19689 GCA_001517045.1 Pseudotsuga menziesii
TTCCAACCAATATTTAATAATAAAATCATGTTCAACTTTAAAATTTTATCAAAGATATAAACCTGAAGCTTTTCTAGAGATTGAACAACTTGAGAACGCAGTTGAGAACCTTCTTGGGTCTTTTGTAGCAGCAAGAAATCTGCATTTGATATCTGCAACCAAAGAAAGTTGTTGACTTCTCACCATTAAGGCATTAAAAAACAAATGAAATTGCCTTGTTGACCTTTTATCAAAAAGGGGCTGATACACAAAAATGAGCAGAAGCATTAGCAACTCTCCATTTAAAATCACAGCTTTTATTTCTCAGAAAGTATAGACGAGTGCACTGGGAAAAGCACTCATCATAATGCTCAGTAGAGCAGGAGAACCAAGGACTTTAACAAATGGCAGAAAGCCAATAAAACAGTTCACTTATAATGAACTTGAAATAATGTTTAAGCGAATAGAACTAATTCTCCTGCTCTAAGTTCAAAATCTATTTAATAATTTAGGTAAAGGCCAATGAAAACACTTTCATATAGAGGGCCAATATATCACCAAATAACTCTCCTAATTATCATCTAAAATGGTCAGATAATTGTCAATAGAAAGTCATTTCCCATTACATAAATGAGATTGTCATTTCTGCTTCCACTCTTGAAACTAATCTTTGTGTTCATCTTCACACTATCTTATTTAGAACAAGGATTACTTGGCAATTATTTTTTTAATTATACTTTCCTAAGAAAATTAATTAAGACAGCTGAATATCTCTGTATACACACTCACACATACAAACTAAGTAGAAACATGTGGCAAACAATTGCCACAATAGCTTTCCTATCAATATTGTTGGATATTCTTTTTAGAAACCGCAAGCCTGCAAAAGCAAAAAAACCCACAAAATGAAAGATATTACCTTGTTATTATAGTCATTGATCTTTTCCTTGAGATTCCGTACTTCGGCCTGCAAATCAGATTGTTGTTTATTCAGGGACAAGATGTTTTGCTGCAGATCCTTGATTTCAGCCTCTAGTGCCTGAATTAAAGGCTGCTTTGACTGTCTCTCTGCCTCAATCTCGGCCAATTCTCGTTCCAACTGATACCCAAAAAACAGAATAAGCATTCAAATCTAAACCAGTTCACTTTGACAAAAAATATATGACGCGAACTGATTATTTTTCATATGAGAATTTGGACAGAAAACCTCAGTTTTCCTCTCTTCTATCAGCGACTCCTTCTCTAGTTCCTCGTCGCATTCCATTATTGATTGGCTTACTGCTAATAATTTCTCTTCCCTGCGTGCGAAGAAAAAAAAAGCAAGAACTCATTAAAGCCGATATCAAACATTTCAGAGCATATGATGTTCACCTCACCTATATCGGCAGAAATTGATGAGGGCGCTGAAGAACTTGATGGTACGCTGGGGATTGGGCCTGAAAATATCCTTCGAAGAGAAATCGTGGGCTCCAGTGGCCTGCATTATCTTCTAAATTTTGGAAATAGAATTGACAATGGCTGTAGATTCTCGATGCAAGTCCTGGTCTTCCAGCAACTCCAAGCCGCAGAAGACCGGCAGCTCCGTATCGTTCCTGCACGTAGAGAAGAAGCATAAACCCTAAACCTTAAAACTTGCTCTCATTCTCGTGAATTCAAGTCCAAACAGGTAGATGCATACTACATACCATTTCAAGAGTCCATGGCAGTCCATGGCAAGAGCTGATATTTGTGAAATCTTTCAGAGGAAAACCCTAGTTTCTTCAAGTCTATCGAACCCTAAGAGCTGAATTTAATTATCAAACCCTTAGAGCTGCAAATTCTTCTCAAATCTTGAGAGCCAAGATTATTCTTGAACCCTGATAACTAATATTCTGCCCCCGTGTTTTATAGCTGCCCAAATGAAATGCAAACGTTTGTAAATTATCAAATGAGAGGCGAAAATCTTTTGCATTGTCAAATGAAATACCAAATGCCTCTCAGATTTGTGATGCAGAGTACGTCAAATGGAATAAAAGACACACTTTTATTTAAACAAATAGATTTAGGAATGCAATACAAAAAATGTTGAAAATATTGAGCAGGCGATAGCAGTAAAATTTACTTACCAACAAATTTGAACAACTTACAAGAACAGAGTTTGGAAGGACGTTATTGGGCAGGCGAGACAAAGACAGACACTTCAAATCCATGAATGTAATTGTGAAGTATTGGTGCAACTGCAGAGGATTTAGTGTTTGTTTGATGATTCGTCCTCTGGTTCATCCCAGCTTTGGTCATGAGGTCTGTAATCATCTCCTGTCTCCCCGGAGCTCGTAAATTTGCGAGTTTCAACGATCTTAAGAGGGATCCAGGCACAATAACTCGTAATTATAGGATTCCTTTGTATTTTGTTCTGGAAGAGGATTTTTTTTTATTTCCTGATGTAAAAATGCTGGTAATGTTCGAATGTTTTGCACATTTTTAATGGCTTCGCTCCGGCTGTGTAAAGAGGTTCATCGGGTATGAGAAGAGGTCGAACACGCAGGGCTCTGTTTATCGAACACGCAACAGATCGTCCACATCAAACACGTGCCCACATCATTTATCGAACACGCAACAGATCGTCCACATCAAACACGCGTCGTAATCTCATTGGAGCCATAGACGAAAGTGAACAGTGGTTTTCCGAACTTGTTCGGAGAGAAACGCCTTACGGCGTAATAAATAGGTTTTTAGGATTTTGGAGCATAATCAAACTATCCATTTTCCTTCGTACAACAATATGCTTGCCATTTTCGCTAAGAGTATGTTTTTTTAATTATGTAAAGGAAAGAATTGTGATCTTTAGAAATAATATATAATTAATTTGATAAATTATAAACTAATTATAAGTATTGTAATATTACAAAAACAATTTTGATTAATTATGCATGTTAATGTATTATTAATCAAAAAATGGTTAATTACAATTTATGAAACATAAAGATATAAACAAAACCTAAATCTATATACCATAAAAAAATAAGTTTGTTGTGGGAATTATTTAAAAATATTATGGCTTAGATGCCTCTGGATCATGGTTTCTAAGACCAAAGGTTCGCCCAACAAGTCACAAGGCACTTAACCAACCAAAAAAAACAAAGATCTGTGCGATCAATTCATAAATTATTTTGATTTACAAAATAAATCATAATGCACCATCGATAAAATAAAAGTTAAAAAAATCAAAATATTAATGTAAAAGTCAATATATCTAATATATGATTATATATTAATTGGTTTAAAATTAATTAAAGTTAATTATATTGTATGTCAAGGTCAAACATATATTTGAACTTTTTTTAAATGTTTTATCAAGCATTTTTATTAAAAATGATATAATGATAATCAAACAAATGATTAATTGTAGTTCATACGGTATAGAGATTATAAAAAATGCAAATTTATATAAGCAAAATACAAAAAACTTAATGTATGTATGTTTATTTAAAAAATATTTTTCATTTATTATTTACTCTTTGACTTCTTTTTTGTTTTTTGTTTTATAAATTTTATTAAGAGGCATGCACTAAATTTGATAAGAGATCATAATTTTTTTTCCAAGAAAAAAACTTGCAATATATTTATATCAAAAATATATTACATTCTTCATATACATGATAATAAAATTTGCATTATTTTCCTAAATTGTAGAAGCCTTCTATTGGAAAGCCCTTACACTCAACAAAAAAAATTTCTGAGGTGGGATTTATTTCTAATCGTACTTCTAAAGTGACAGATCGTTTAGCATCAAGCACCATCTGTGCTTTTCCAGGGCCACGTATTGCTTGCCCTTTTTTTATTTTCAACACGTAATGTCGCTTCGATCCACGAAGAGACTTGCTCGTACGCCACCGGGTGGTTTGCAGATTCATAATGAATGTTATGGCGACGTTCATAGGGTTTCCACGGTTTCCTGCTGTCATTGTGTCGAGACTAGAGAGATGGTGGACATGGGAGTTCCTCTGTTGCGAGCAGATGAAGGTAGTAAGATTAATCATGTGCATTCCCGTTTGACTGGTGTGGCATCGGATGGAATGAAGATTAATTTTTGTCGTGGTGATGGTTTAAGGGTTTTAGATGCTCTAGATCAGGTTGAGAGCACATCTATGCCTAGATTTTTGGATGGAGGAATGGGATGTCATTTGAAATCTGTGGAGATTGGCTCTGAGAATAACCCTCTGGAATCTGGTAAGCTCTCACTGGTTTCGGGTGGAGAAAATTATGGTTGCTTTGGTGATGGACAGAGGGTTTCTGTTGTCTTGGGGACGCATTTTTGTCATTGCTCTGGTATACCCAGAGAGTTGGGGGTTTGTAAGGAATGTCTTGTCATTCACTCAGAGGACGAAAGTGTGGTTAAACCAGTGGGTTCTATTATTATTTTGTTGTCAGGCGGTGAGAAGGACTGTGTCTTTTCTTGAGCAGGTGGGGTTAGGGTTTTTTCTATTAATAATATTTTCCCTGTTATTACTGGTGCTGTTGGAGATGAGGGTTTGGGGAATTCTTGCACAAAGGAATTTTATGAGTCATCTGTGGTGGATGCAGGTCTTATGTGTGGAACGTATGATTTTGGAGATTTGGGACTAGCTGTTACTAAGGATCCTTGTGAGCTTCCTGGTTCTATGGGGAAGTTTCCTCGGTATTTTGGTTTGGGTAATATTGAAGGTCCTGTTGAAAATGTGGATTACCCAAATTATCATCAGTCTGTTTAAAATAATATCGGCAAGAATCCTGTGCCTATTCTAACGGAGGTTGGGTTGAAAAAGAAGCGTGCTCATAGGACTATCAAGAAAATTAATAAGCCGGTCCTGATGACTATGGGTGAGGATGTGGGATTAAATGATATCGTTCTGACTAATGCCTTGACCTTGGTTGGGAATTTCAGAGGTCGCAAATTTAATTATGATAGCTTAAATGGATGGGCTGTGGTGGTTTGGAAATATGTTATTAGTTTCCCACCTGCGATTTTCCTCCTTTAGAGAGGATGGATAGCTTTCAAATTCTTCTCTGAGGAAGATGCGGCTGTGGTCTTGGCCGAAGTTTGGCGTTGGGATAAAGCTGGTCTTTTAATCAAAAGATGGATGCTATTATTTGACCCCCGAATTGAAAGGTATGATCAAGTTCCGATATGGGTTAAACTCCTCAATTTACCATTTGAATTATGGTCAATTGATTTGTTTAAACTGGTGGGTAATACATTGGGCACTCACTTGGAAACTGATTTTTCATATCTGAAATCTGGGGTCTGTTGTATGGGTTGGGTATTAGTGTTTATTGATTTTCGGAATGGCTTTCCTGCTGATTTAGTTATTAAAAGAGGCATTTTTGAATTCAGTCAGCACTTGGATTATCCGGGTGTCCCGTTTAGGTGTTATAGATGCCATGTATTTGGTCATTTGATGAATGAATGTTCGCTTCCTTTTAACAAGAAATATTTTTCTAGTTCTGCCCATAAGATTTGGCATGTTAAAAACTGTGGGTTAAATGTGGGAGTTAAGGAGGGTTTGGCATTAGCTGATGATTCAGAGGAATTGAACCTTTCACCCAAGACATTAGTAGAGGAGAAGGTCTTAGGGTCTCAATCTTCTTTATTATCTCTTAAACCTTTGAGTATTGCCTCATTATCTGAGTTTGATGGCCTGGGGCGAAATAAGATTGATGAGGGGCCTGCTATGGGTTCCTTTTATGCTTATGTCCAGTCTAAAGCTTTAAGGGATCTTGGTTTTGTATCTCCTCCTAAGTTTTTTCCTGTTGTGAGCAAGGGCTATTATCTTCGTTCTTGTTCAAAAATTAATAATGGAGGATATGGATCAGATCGTGATCCTTTTGGGATACATCTTCCAGTTAAGGGTAGGGTTGGAGTATTGGTGAACGCTAATCCTGTTGTGAAGGTTTGTTCTAAGGCACTTAGAGCTTTGTATGCCTCCATAGAGTTTTCCTTATGATCCTTATGACCCTAAACTGTAGGGGTTTGGCTAGTTTACCTAAAAAACTAGTTGTGAAAAGATTGATTGATGAACAATATTTAGATGTTATTTTTCTGCAAGAAACTATGTTTGATGGGTGCATTTTGGTGAGGGAAATGGAATTATTGTTAAAAGATTGGCAGTTTGTTTCTATGGATGCTAAGGGTAGATCTGGGGGACTACTTTTGGGGTGGAGGACTCGTAATTTTCATTTACTTAATGCCTGGGCTATGACTTCTGGTCTTTGTGTCGTTTTGCATTCTATTGAGCTGTAGTTGGATTTATGTTTTATAAATCTTTATGGGCCTTATATTGATAGGGAAGCTTTCTGGAATAACCTTTCGGTTATGAACTGTTTCAAATGTCCTAATTTGGTATTTGGTGGGGATCTAAATTTCTCCTTGGGTCATTTTGAAATTTGGGGTGTTAAAGCACGTGTGGATGTTTTAACTGATTTCTTTATTAACCTTTTGGAAGGACTTGGACTTGTAGATATTCCTCCTATGGTTTCAATTCCAACTTGGTCTAATCGACGAATTGGCCCTGAGAGTATTTGTAAAAGGTTGGATCAATTACTCTTATCAACCGATTTTCTGGACAATGACTTTCTTCTCAAATAGTGGATTGGGTGTGGTGGGGATTCTGACCATCAACCTATTTATTTACAAATCTTGTCTAGTAATCCTAAGGCTCATTGTCCTTTTAAGTTTAATGCCTGCTGGTTAGATAACAATGAGTTGGTTGTTTTATTAAAAGCTTCTTGGGTGGTTTTTGATGCTTTGTCTAAGGTATCCCCTGCATCCCAGTTTGTTGCGAACCTTAAAATATTAAAAGAGGTTTCCATAGTCTGGTTGGTGAAGAAAAAAGATCAGGACATTAAGGATTCAGTTGATATTGAATTTGATATCAAGAGGTATTTTGATAGGTTGGTTTTTGGTTTTATTTCGGAGGAGGATAAATTGTCTTTGACTGAGCTTGAGTCTTGTAAGAGAACTATTTTATGTGATCGGGAAATGGAGGCATGATGAAAAAGAAGGGCTTTATGGTTGTTATGTGGAG
Source organism: Pseudotsuga menziesii (assembly GCA_001517045.1). Classification (NCBI taxonomy): domain Eukaryota; kingdom Viridiplantae; phylum Streptophyta; class Pinopsida; order Pinales; family Pinaceae; genus Pseudotsuga; species Pseudotsuga menziesii. The sequence goes on from LPNX010833542.1 coordinate 15,187, forward strand.
ATGAAAATACCCCCTTTTTTCCATAAATTTGTTGCTCATAGGAAAAATCTTAATTCAATTTAGAAAATTAAAGACAACTCTAGTAACCTTGTTGAAGGTTCTGAGGCTATTGTCGGGGCTGGGATTCATCATGTTGAGTCTCTGTTTCAGGAAGAAGTTGATCTTCATCTTCTTGACATTGTGCATAGTGCAGATTATTTTCCCACATCTATTTCTGTAGAAGATAATTGTGACCTTATGAAACCTATTACTCTGCAAGATATTCAGCATATCCTTTCCATCAGTAAAAATGATAAGAGTCCTGGACCAGATAGGATTCCTATTGAGGTTTATAGATGTCTTTTTGATGTTTTGGGTGAGGATCTCCTGAGAGTTATTGAGCTTTCCCGGATAAGTGGTAAAATTCCTGCGGTTTTCAATTCTACTTTTCTTGCTCTCATCCCAAAGATTGATCATCCTTCATCCTTTGAGGATTTCAGGCCTATCTCTTTGTGTAATTATGTTTACAAAATTATGGGTAAGATTATTTCTATTCGGATCAGAAAATTTTTGGGTAGGTGTATATCTGGTGAACAGTTTGGTTTTTTGCTGGGTAGGCAGATTCATGATGCAGTTGGGGTCATCTAGGAAGGTATGCATTCTATGCATAGTAAGTGCTTAAAGGCTGTAATGATAAAAATTGATTTATCTAAAGCTTATGATCGTGTTAGTTGGACCTATCTTTGGGTCATACTTTCCAAAAATGGGTTTTGCTGGGAATTTCATTTCTTGGTTCATGAGTAGCCTTTCTTTTGTATCATTTTCCCTGCTTATAAATGGAGTTGCAACTTCTTTCTTTAAATCCGGTAGGGGACTTAGACAAGGTTGACCTTTGGCACCTTTACTGTTTCTTATTGTGGTTGAAGGTCTAGGAAGGGCTCTTCTTTTTGCTAAATACTATGGGACCTATCATGGTTTATCTTTTGGTAATGATATTGTCTTAACACATGTTCCTTTTGTGGATGACATTGTTATGGTCAATGATGGATCCGAACAATCTCTTTCTACTTTATATGAGATTTTAATGATCTTCTGTAAGGCATCCGGGATGAAGTTCAATGATGATAAATATTCTTTATATTTTTCTTGTCTGGAAGAATAAGAGGTTATTACTTTACAGAATATATTTTCATTTTCAATTGACAGAATTGAGAATGGTATGAAGTACCTTGAAATTTATCTCGAACCTTGCAGATACCTTTTAAAGGACTGGGATTGGTTGATCATAAAGGTGGAAAAAAGGATTAACAACTGGAGCTTTCGCTGGTTATCCAAGGGGGGTAAGTTGATACTGATCAAAGCAGTATTAGAGGCCATTCTGGTCTATTGGATGCACTTTTGGATATCGGTGGGGATTATTGAGAAAATCAGAAAGCTTTGTTTCAAATTTCTTTGGTCTAGAAATCAGAATTATTATGGATTACCTTGGACATCCTGGAAGATTTTGGCAAATCCAAAGTCTTTGGGTGGTTGGGAACTGAAAGTTCCTGTTGTTTTTGCTAAAGCCTTTGTAGCTAAAAATGTATGGAATATTATTCATGGAACAGGTCTTTGGGTTAATATCGTTGTTCAGAAATATATTCATCCATTGAATATATTGGAATGGATTAAATCTCCTTTTAAAAAGAAAAAATTCATATCAATATGTTGGAAAGTTTTTCTTTGGGATTTTGACATTATTGGTAATTTTTTGGTCTGGAAGATTGGAAATGGAACTGTTGTTCATATTGGAGTAGATCCTCGGATAGGATGTAAATCGAGACATTCTTTTTCTCCTTCCATGATTGAAAAATTACATTTTGCTAGTTTTTATTTTTTATCTGACATTGGAGTTCATGGTTTGACAGCGTTGATGGCTCAACAATGGTTTAATGTGGATTTAATTGGTTTTAATGATTCTCAAGAGATAGCTGTGTGGAATGTTTCTTTAGCCATTCTTAAATTTAGCCATGTAAGGTTTTCAAATGATGATGATGCTTTGGTATGGAATTTATCTAAAACTGGTCATTATTCACCTAAAGAAGGTTATGCTTAGCTTATGAACAGGGAAGTGGAGCATATCTAGCGGTGGAAAGTTTTATGGAAGTTGAAATGTCCACTCAAAACAAAAATATTTTGTTGGTTTATCTTTTCTGGTAAAGCATTGACTTGGGAGGTTCTTATCAAGAAAGGAAGAGAAGGACCTGGTAGGTGTTACTTGTGCAAAATGGAATGTGAATCCAATTTTCATATTGGAGTGGACTGCCCTTTTACTTAGAATGTTTGGTTACTTATTGAGGACAAATTGAAATTCAATAACCTTTGGAGTGGATAAACTGTGTCAGATTGTTTCAAAATTTGGTGTTTAAATTTGGAGGTTGCAAATTTTAAACCTTTACCTATCATTGTCTTATGGTTCATTTGGAAGGATAGAAACTTATCTTTATTTGAAGATCTTTCTCTGACACCAGCACAGGTATCTAGATTCAGTCTGGGTATGATGATGGCTCTTCCGCAGAAGAGTTCTGTGGCTTCTATAAGATCTATCTTTGTTGAAGTTATTGATAAAACCTTTGCATGGGGTTTTTTTTATGGTTCTACAGCAGGGGAACCAAAAATTTGTGGAGCTGGAGGTATGTTGTTTATATCAGATGTACATTTTTTCTCTTTTAAGGCTGGATTAGGTTTGGGTACTAATAATTTTGCAGAATTATGTGCCCTCAAGCTACTTCTCTATCTGGCTAGGAGGAACTCATTGGATAAAATCCAGATTTTTGGTGATTCTCAGTTAGTTATTAACTGGGCATCTAGTAAGTTCAGATTAATGAATTTAGAGTTAGCCATGATTCTTCAGGAAGTTAACAGGCTTACTGACTATTTTGATTATGTGTTTCTCAAACATATCTATTGGGAAAGAAATTCTATTGCAGATGCTTTGGAAAAATCTAGAGGACTCATTTTGGAAGGTTACCGGGCCATCAAGGAACATCGTGCAGATGAAGTTGTGGAAACCTTTCAGATTTTTTAATTTGATGATGTATTTTGGTACATGGGTTTTATTGATCAAATCAGGACTTCTGGTTATGATGTTTTTGGTGACAGCATGTTGTTTTTTTTGTTTAAATTTGGAATATCATGGTTGGATGATTGACTTTGGTGGGCACATATATTAGTTTTGAGACTAATGAGCAGTTTTTTTGGAATATAATGGTTGGATGATTGACTTTGGTGGGCACATTTATCAGTTTATTATGAGACTGATGAGCAGTTGTTAAACTGTTTTTTTATTTTTGATATGGTTGTAATTGCCAGTTGACATAAACTTGGGTTTTTTGTGCTCGATATGGAGCAATGTATTGATAGTAACTAGTAACTACCAGCTATAAGGTTGGGTTTTTTTTGTGTAAATGGACATTAGAGCCATCTGTTGAATGTAAATAAAGTTATTTATGAATTTTTTCCTTGGAAAAAAAACAAAACAATTTTCCATCTTTCTAATAAATCGTTATGCATTACATAATCTTTCTTAACCATCAACAAAATCCACATCCAAATTAACAAGTAGCCTCAACTCCATTCAAAATTAACAAGTAGTCACAACTCAATTCTTCTTAATTGTACATATTCCATTCCTAGTTTTTTCCTTTCTTTGAAAGCTTGACTTACCTTACTATGTGTCACATATCAACTACAACTTACCTTGCTGCAACTTAAATTCTTGTCACTCATCATCTTGTGGGATACTCACAAGCTTGACTAAAATAATTATTATAATTATTATTAATAATATTAAAGCCTAACCTTTTAAATCATAGAATTGGAAAATCAACTAGAAGTTATTTGCATGTACTTTATGATATGGAATTTCATAACTAATTTAATATATGTTGCACATCAAACCCAACTAATACACAATTTTCCTTAAGAATAATGCTTACTTATTTTGACAATATATAATCAACTTCATTGCATTACTTGGATTGTAGGCCCACTAATCCTCTTTCATTTTCAATTTATTATGAAATGCAGTAAGCAACTTGGCCTACACCCATTTAGTTTTGGTTCAATTGGAACAACTTGGGCTTAAGTCTATTTGAATCATTATTAAGCTTCTCTAAATAATGATAAGGTTAAGAAAATGCACTATCAAAAGATTTTTAATTAATCAAAGTCTTTAATCTATGTAATCTTGAATTATTGATATAGGCATATTTTAAATTTTATGATGGGTGAATCCACGGACCTGGGTAACACTTTTTGGCAAGTGAATTTCGGCAAAAACAGAAAAACGCACCTCGGTCGAGGGATTGTTAAGCCCTCGACCGAGGTCTTAATATCTCGACCGAGGGCTTAACACGGCTTGTTAAGCCCTCGACCGAGGTATCTAAATACCTCGGTCGAGGGCTTAAAAAAATAGACTTAGCCCTCATTCAAACAAATGGAAAATTTCCTGTGCCTTGCAGAGGTGTAAACCCTGCCATTCCT
>LPNX010833542.1:21019-51315 GCA_001517045.1 Pseudotsuga menziesii
TGTATATGTATATATGTGTATATATATATCATTTTATTATTTTATTTATTTGTTTTTCAATTGGGAAGTTGTATATTCATGGAAGCAATTTGTGACACACCTCAAAAATTCACAAATAAAAAAAATGTGTACATGTATTTAATCATACAATTATTAATAAATAGTCTTACTCATGTGTTAGGTTAATGATCATTATGAGTTAGTGATCTTATTTCGCTTACTATGCCAGGTTTCACCAATTGCGGAAATGGAAAGGTCCATCTGTTGCATTCAGCTACGCCCGAAGGTGATGTTTTACAATTTCCTTGCTTTCGTTTTATTATGTTTATTAGGGCTTTAATAGCTCCAAGGGTTGGGAGACTATACGATAGTCTTGATCCCACCCTTTAATGTAATAAGGTTTTAATTAAAGGTTTAAAGGCCATGGGCCTTACCATAGCCTACGCACATGGTATAAAATGTGAAGGACTTCAGTCCTAAGATGCCAATGTATAAGGTTTTCAAAATGTAAAAGGATGTGGTCTAGACCATATTGTACAATGTTGATATAATATAACCCTTCACCAATTTACCATGCAATGGTTTGTATGTTATAATATATGGTTCTCGGCATAGTTGAAAAGGTTTGAAACAATGATTTGACATGTTATTATTGATCTGGTTGAGGTTTAAAAGCGTTGTACTTTGAGTTTACTCGCCTTAAAAGCATGTCCTGCCTGCAAGTTGACAGCGCAGCTAGGCCTCCACGCTAGCATCGTGATTAGATCATGGCCATCTATTAGTAAGGATTTTGTAGTTAGGGTTTTTGTGGAAGTTTAATGTGGCCTTTGATGTTCAAACCCTGCATTATTGTTTGTTTGTTCTATAAGAGGGAGAGAGCCGATCTCTACTTTTGTTAATGGAGAAATGTTTATTTTCTTGTGCAACCACTATCCGTGATTGATGCCAGTGTACTTGGTTTCTTGCCAAGGTATCTTGGTGCATTCTCATGGCGTCCATGGCCATCTACAACTCGTTGCTTCACTTCAACCATATGCTCCATTTCGTCGTTTCCTTCACCAGGTGAAAAAATAAAATGGTTTTACTGCTACAAATTTTTAATTGAAGTTTCTTTCCTTTAATGGATTATTTTCCACTTACTCTGCGATGATTTTCTATGTAGGAAGAGGAGGGATAAGGGTCTTGTCTGAGGAGACGAATCCTGGCCTCTTTGCAACTCACACAAGGTAAGGATAATGTGTTAATATTTAAGTTCCAACTTGTTTTTTTACCAGGTTTAGAGTTTTTTTTAACTGCAACTCATACATTCGTTGCAAGTTGGAAACGTTGGCGAGGAAGGTGGCAGGGTCACCTCCTCCCGGGCTTGCGTCTTAGAATGCCTTATGTAAAAAAAAATTGCAAAAAACTATCTCTGTTTTCATTTCATATGGTTTGATTAAAACAATACAACCACAGTGCCTTATGTATAAATGGCAGTGTTTCAAGCACTTAAACCTGAGCTTGAGGAGTTGAGGGGAGAGGAACTCCAACTGTGCTCAAGATAAGTGTTGTGTTTTTTCGTTCAACCCACAAGGGGTTTACACTCTATTTACAGAGGGATTTTACAACCTTTTTGCTTCATATAGGGTTTAATTGTATTAGGTTTAATTCTTTAGTGGTTTTGTGATATTGTGTGTGTCGTTGTGGATGGTCTTACCTCCACCTCGTTGGCTCATATATTGATTTTTATTCTTGGATTATAAACCAAGGTAGAAGCAATCATAGATGGACTTACAACCACACCCTATACAATGTGTTTACTATATAAATAAATGAAAACAACCCTTAAGGTATCTGTTACAAAAATAATTTGTGGTTAATCTTTATTTACAGGCTGCCATCCTTCGATGGTCTTACGACCGTACATATGTTTTTGATAATATCGTTTTATGAATAAAATCTTAGTTTTTGTTTATAATGCGAGCATGCAGAAATAATAATAATGGTACTATTATTGTTGTTGTTGTTATTGAGTTGTAAGAGGGTTTAATATGATTTCTATAGTGTCGGTTAGCTATTGAATTAATTTCTTGTTTTACTCGTTTGTTTAACAATGGCATTAATTTAACATGGGCTTATGACCATAATCTTTAATCATGTTATTGTTTATGTGACCCATTGGGTCTTGCGATTTATGTGGACATTAGAGGAAATTTGAGGTCTAAAATGGGCCTCCTAAGGAAAATAATAAAATAATAGTTAAGATAATATTTATTAATTTTGGAGGAAGAAAGAAAAAAACTATTTTTTTTGTTCGTATTTTGAACAAATCTTCCATTGTTTTTACTCAAATTTTGAGCAGGAGGGCTCGTTGGATGCAGAATTTAATTACGCATCCAATAAGTACCCACACGGTAAATGTTTGATAGACCCCACTACCCCAAAAACATAAAATACTTGAAAAGACATGATGATGACATCATCATCACATTTTTTCAAGTATTTTTTGTTTTTAGGGTGGAGGGGTCCATAAAAAGTATGCCATGTGGTTACTAGTTGGATGCATAATTAAATTTCATATCCGTCGAGCCCTCCCACTTGAAATTTGAGTAAAAACATAACGCGATATGTTGAATATACGAACAAAAAAAGTATTTTTATATCAAATATATCAAGTCAACCATTATGGTTGACTCATTTTTTTGAAATCATATTGGTTCTTGAATTACAACTCATAGGAATTTATTTTTGGCTCATTTTCTTATAAGGCCCATTTTAGACCCCAAAATTCCTCTAATGGTAGTTTTGATATGGAAATCATGGTTTAAGAGATAGTATGCATGCTTGCTATTTGGTTTGGATTTAATAAAGATTTTCTTAATGTATTCTTTAATGCTTGGTGGACATCGTAGATGGGATTACTATCAGTATTTGGAAATGAAACACTTGTATTTGTGATTTGTTTACTTTGTAGACTTATACGATTTCCTTGAATCTGGTTATGACTGTAAACATGAGATCCGTAAAGGATTGGTTAGATAATTTATATATTAGTTATAATTATCCTATAGGTGATTGTTTGTATAAGATCTTTACTGTATATATGTAACTCTACAACTGTAGATGAATGCGATTCTAGGATTAGTAGTTAACTAGATTGTAAATCGTAATGTTTCTATATCGATTTGATAAATAATAAATCATTTAATTTTAGTTTATTTATTTAATTTTCCTTGATTTCAATCTGACTGTAATCGTTTAAAACATGTTAACCCTTACTACTGTAATTGAAATTAAACTAGATCTACAACATAGGAAAAGAACAAATATAATTTGACGATATTCACATATTTAAGTAAAGAATTTGATTCTCCAGCAATATATAAATCATTGAGAAGTCCCTAACTTAGGCATGGATTCCTGATATAAACAACTTTCCTAGATACCATTTATCATTCGTAGATATAAACCAAACATAAATTAATTTAGGATTTATACATAACAAATCAGATCGATATAGGTTAGTTCATTGTGCAATAAGATTAAGTAAAACATTTATACTTAATGAACATTTCTACTTAGTGAATATAAAAGCACTTCGAGATCTAAAATAAAACAACCTACTATAAATAAAACATAGAGGAAGAAGATGACACCACTGTTGAGAAAACATAAATGGAATAGTTGTTCCTCCCAACTAACTCCCAGAGCAGCCAAGTTACTTGCTCCAGAACCCTCGATCCTGTTCGTTGAACCACAAGATAAAAATCCACTTAATGTGCCATCTCTTGCATTATCATATTCAATCCATGTCCAATGCTAGCCTCCTGCTTGCTAATGGACATACAATTATATAGTATTTTTCCTAGGACTTGGTCATTTATGAGCCTCCTTCTCTTTAGCACTCAACTAGGAGTTGTAACATGATTTTGGGGAAGATGCCGCTTGCACCTTGAGTTATCACTCAGTAGTTTCAACCACTTGTCATTTCCTCTTATGGGTCAACAAACACCCTTCAATAGCTATTCCACTTCTGTCCCCTTCTATTTCTTTTTATTAGTAAAGAATAATTCATTGCAAATGTTTTATTTTTGACTTTCTGTCAAAAATATTTAAAATAATAAATAAAGTATTTCAGTAGAAATTAATAATAAAATATTAATTTTAGGTGCATTACATACACCTCCCCTTAGAGGATGACGATGTCCTTGGTGTTACTAACTTTATTCTTTATTCTTCCATTTCCTCAACTTGGAATAGGAATGGATATGCCTTCCACATAACACTTTCCAATTCCCAAGTAGATTCTCTCCTGTCAAGAATATGCTCTGGTCCCACCTGGAACTCTCCTTCGGGTTCCACCTAGATAACATTCCAATTGATCACATGAGTAGCATCATGAATATATCCTTTTAAAATAGAAACATGAAAAACATGATACACTTTAATAGTGGGTGGTAAGGATAATTGGTATGCAACCGACCCTACTTTAGCTAAAATTTCAAATGGCCTGCAATACCTAGGTGCCAACTTTGAATAATTTATCGATCACAACGATACTTTCTTGGGATTTGCCTTTATGTACACATGTTCACCCACCTAAAACTCTCTAGGAATTCTTTTTAGGTAAGCATAACGTTTTTGCTTGTCTTGGGCATCCTTCAAGTTTTGTTGCACCTATTTCATGGTTAGTTCCATATATTTTAACAAATCAGTTCCTAACGTTAATTTATCAATTGGACTGATCCAAGAAATTGGAGTATTACATTTTTGTCCATACATAATTTCAAAAGGACTCATACTTGCTTCTACTTAAAAATTATTATTATAAGTAAATTCTACTAAGTGCAGATAGTCTTCCCACTTACCTTGTTTGTCCATTACATACATTCTTAGCATGTCTTCTAGTACTTGGTTTACCCCTTCAGTCTTCCCATCTGTTTGTTGATGATACACATCACTGAAGTTCAACTGTGTACCTAACCCCTTAAACAAATCTTTCTAGAAATTTCCTGTAATGTTTGCATCTCTATTTGAGACTATTACCTTTGGTACACCATGTAATATGAAAATCTCTTTCATAAAAATATCTGTAATGTTAACAACCTTATAGGTATATTTTACAGGAATAAAATGGGTTGCTTTAATTTAACTTATTGACTACAACCATGATTGAATCATGTTGTCTAAAATTTTTAGGTAGGCCTGTTATAAAATCCATACTAATTGTTTCCCACTTCCATTCCGGAATGGGTAGCGGTTGCCACAACCCTACTAGATGTTGGTGTTCTGCCTTGACTTGCTGACATTCCATGCAGCGAGCTAAGTGCTATTCTACCTCTTTCTTCATGTTAGTCCAAATGAAATATTTTCTGATCATGGTGATCATATTCTGATATCTAGGACATCATGAATAAGGTTGTTTATGTAACTCATTAATGCCTGTTAATTTGATTTCTATTGTATTTGGTATGTACAACATGTTTTTATGCAACAACAATCCTCATCTATTTAGAATGAAATATGTTTTCATTTGATTATGTTCATTTTCAACAGTATTTTCTTTTGAAATTTGGTATTCCTTATCATAATTTTATGCACTTAAGATCTAATTTTCCAGATTTGATTCATAATTGTTGCTTGCAAATAGTAAATTTGCGTGACAACTCAAAGTGTCTGTAACTTTGTTTTAAGTTTCTTTTTATGTGTTTTATTTCAAAATCATATTCACTTAAGAAATACAACCATCTTTCCTGTCTAGCATTTAAATTTTGTTGGTCAAATAGGTATTTTAGACTTATGTTATCCGACATAAGCAGAAATTTCCTTCCAATGAGGTAATGTCACCACATTTTTAATGCGTGAATTATTGCAGCAATTTATAAGTCGTGGATAACATAATTATTTTCATGTTCCTTTAATTTTCTAGATTCATATGCCACAACGGAATTTTCTTGTATTGATACCCCGCCTAATCCTTCTTTACAAGCATTGGTACATATGCTGAAATCCTTGAAAATATCAACAATATTTAGGATAGGGGCGGTAATTAACAACTATTTTAATCTATTAAAGCTTTCCATACACTTTTCAGTCCACTCAAACTTTTTACCTTTCTTGTGCAATGAAGTTATGGCGTAGGCCATCTTAGAAAATCCTTCGATGAACTTCCGTTAATAGCTAGTAATCCCCATGAACGATCTTATGTCGTCACATTTTTTGGAATTGACCATTCAGTGATAGCCTTAATTTTGTTGGGGTCGACAAAGATTCCATCCTTGGACACTATGTGTCCTAGATATTGAATCCTATCCTTAAAGAAATCAAATTTAGTGAACTTAGAATATAATTATTGTTCTCTTAGTACTTGTAGAATTATGTTTAAATGTTCTTCATGTTCTTGTTCATTCTTTGAGTAAATCAGTATGTCGTCGACAAAAAAAACTACAAACTTATCTAGATAGTTACTTAGAATAGTATTCATTAAGCACATGAATGTTGCAGGTGTGTTTGTCAATCCAAAAGGCATTACGACAAATTCATAGTGACCATAACAGGTCCTAAATGTAGTTTTAAAAATGTCTTGATATTTGATCTACACCTGATGGTATCTAGACTGTAAGTCTATTTTGGGAAATATAATTTCCTCGTGGAATTGATCGAATAGATCGTCTATCCGGGGTAGTGCATACCAATTTTTAATAGTCAATTTATTTAGTTGTCGGTATTCTATGCACAATCTTATGGTTTCATATTTCTTCTTTACAAATAAGAACGATGATGTTGGGCCAGGAAATGTGCACAAGGAAGAATCATACGCACAAGGAAGGAAGGAAAGGTGCGTGCACAACAATAGGGGAAAGAAGGAAGCAGAGGAACCAATGCAGAAAGATAGAACATGTGCGCAATGGAGGAAAAGAGAGCTTGGAAGAGTGCAAATGAGTAACTGTTAGAAAGCGACAAGTCGGGAAGATCATGGCTGCTAAAGTTAGCATAAGCCAATGGATGACACACATATGAAGGAATATATGTAATTCAGGCTGATAGCACCTTGTGTCAATCTATGACAGCTTGTAACCATTTTTTACGATTGATTACGACCTGTAACAGATGAACAGTATGTAGTCGACCCTATGTGGTCCTATAGAAGTTATAAATAGGAAGAACCCACTCTGTAGAAGGGTTGTTGATCACTATTGGTGATCGTGGTTGGTCAGTGCTATTGGTCGTGGTGTTGTTGGTTGTTCATTCGCCAAGTCACTCATTTTTGTTAAGGAAGTTAGTTACGGTTAGTAGGGAAAAATAATCAGAGAAGAGTCTCATAGCAGTAGAGGGTTGTTGAGCCGTGGATCTTGCAGCCGTGTGTGCAGACCGCTAGTGGTTTAAGTAATATGCACCTTAGTGCATAGATAGTAGAGGTAGAAGAGTTGATCCAGGTTGTGTGTGGATCAGTAGGAGTAGATAGAAGAATAAACCAAAGAGCATGAGAGCAAGAATATTGATTCAGAAAGAAATATCTTAAGAACAGTTTGGATATCACAAACTACAAGGTGCTATACACAATTTCTCATGCCAAATGAAGAGCACCTTGGTGGTTTTTCCCATATGGGTTTCCACGTTAAATCCTGTGTTGAATGATTGACTGATGTTGAATGTTTATGTGAATGTCAAGTAGCTGCTTATTGTATATTGATGAGTTATTGTTGAATGTATAATGATGTCTTATTAATCAGTGAATGAATGAATGGTTAACGCATTACTGGAATGTATGTATGAGTTCATGGTTAAACTGCTGATGGCCTCCTATTTTGACTTGTTCAGCACTATATTTTCTAGTTCAAAGTCCCATGAAATCAAGTAATAATTAGCTTTATCTAGTTATGTTTTGTGCTTGGTTATGCCTTTTGAGGAGCAACATTGCAAGGTGTTTTGGCACGTGACTTTTTAATATTGTTCATTGTTTATTTATTATTTTGTTTGGTTTTTATTTATATATTGAAACTTTTAGTTTTTATTTAATAATTGGTCAATTGATAAGTCTTTATTTTTCATGCAGTGGTCTTTTGGGTTGTTCGATTCAACGCTTGTCTCGGCACTTGAGGAGTGTATGTCAACTGATGTAGAGATTTGGGGGATTTTTTGCCAGGGATAATGTCTCATTTGATTTCAAATCGCTTCCAAGACGCAGGTGAAGTTACCCAATGATGTTTTGTAGCTGTCATTCGCTCAAGGAAATGTTGCCCTAAATCTTCAGCAATCTATGGATTCCAAGAAGTTTGAATCCAATCTTTTGGTTCATGTATGCCAAGATAGGTGTAGAGTTGTTATGATGGGGTCGATCCTTGCTCCAAGGTCGATTTTATTTTGTATTTCAAGTATAAAATGTGACTTTGAAACCCTAAGTAGGGATAGAAGAGAGAAGACACTATAAACTCTGTTTTTGTTAATTGATCAAGCGTTTATCTTCTTTAGGCTTTAATTTTCAGACTTGTAGGCATTGAAGGCAGGGCCCACCTTCAACTCTAATCATCTGTGTATAAGTGTTGCTTTCACTGCTGTGAGTAGAGTTATATTGCATATTTTAACACTGTTTTTATGAAGGCATGCTAATGTTTTTTTATTCACTTGTGATTTGGAATGAGATTTATGCTTACATGAGACTAGTCGATATCATTACAATATGCGTGATGAGTTTGAGTGTATTCAGTTTGGCCTGTAGGATTAATCTAGCAGAGTAGTGAGAGTTGCATTTGGGTTTCATACTTCTTTTACTTCCAGAGTGATACCAATTACTGGATGGCCACAATCTTCGTTTAGAATCCTTCAGGGTTATAAAGTCTACAAAGTTGTGGAGTTTTTTAAAGGATTGGATTGTATTGCTTTTAAAAGTGTGAAAGAACTTGTAGTACTTATTGAATCCACAGAGGGTTTAGAGATCTTAGTTTATAGAGTTTCTAGGGTTTTCCAGACAACATTTAGAATTGGCTACATAAGGATTGGAGTTATTCTTTTGTTTACTCCATGATATTGAATGAAATTAAGGAAAAGAATCATAGTTTATTAATAGGTGACAACATTGTTTCCTAGGGTTCGAATATCAGTCTCGTAGGACATGCAAATGAAAGTGAAGTGTGCATTTTCTGAATAGTTTCAATATATTTTGTGTGCGTAGAACACAGGTAGAGTGTATTTGTTGTTAGCAGAAGATAGGTTTCATTCTAGTAATTGTTTGTGAATGATTTAAGGTTAAGAAGAGACATTATAAGATTATTTATGTGCGATGATTGCAAGTTTTAGATGGAATATTAGGGAGATATAAAGCCATTAAGATTGACCCAGCATGTTCATCTTGTAGGCAAGTTTGAAACTAGGATTTTCTTTTAATAAATGATTTACTAGCTTGGTTGCTTGTTTTGAAGAATAGATCAATAATTAGCATAGCTTAAGGTTGCTGTAGATTACATTTGATTTGACAGTTTTGTAGAATGTAAGACAAGGATCAGCAAGCAGATTCCCTTTTCTTAGGTCAGACCTAATACCTTTTGGCATTGATTATTTAATAAAGTAGTAGTTCCATCAATCCCATTTTGTTTCTTGTCTGTGAGTAAATCAAAATTACTCTAGTCATGAGCCTGAAACCAATTTGCCCTGCACATATAGTGTAGCGACTCGAATTTTACATGTCCTGGTTGACAATTAATTGAAGGTAAATCAAATAGCAATAATTTTACCCAACATTTTGGCGCCGTTGCCAGGGAGTTTCTCCAAGGTAAGCTGGTATCTTGCTCATTTTTTCACAACATTTTTAGGTGTGACTAGTTGTTGCAGATTGGAGGAGAAGGGACGATAAGATGAGAGGTAAGAACCTGCCCATATGTTATAACAGGTTCCTTCAAACCCACCTGTAGCATAGGTCTGTGATTATTTTTTTTTGTTACTTAGACAAAATCTAGCAATAGCAGCAGTAGGTACATTTAGACATTTTTTTTGATCAGTTTTGTTTTCTACGGATTTGGTGACTCTTTCCTTTTTGTATGATTAGCTTTTGCAAATTGGAGGAGAAGGGGTGGTAAGACGAGAGGTAAGAACCTATGCATCTGTTATAACAGGTTCCTTCAAACCCATCTGTAGCGTAGGTATTTTGATTTATTTGATTAGAAGTCTTGTTATTTTCAGTAATTTTTTGATGAGACCCAGAGATAGTAAGGGTAGATACATTAAAATTCATTCTGATCATTTTGGAAATAAACCCCCGCTCCCCCCCTCACTAACCCTAGGGATAGGAACACCAGTAAAGAGATAGAAAGCAACAACACTCAAAATTCAGTGGAATTAGGAACCAGACCAGAGGGAACTGAGGTTACACTCAGTGGAGATTCCACAAACCCAACAAGCTTCACCAACAAAGGAAGATTCCAATTTAGTTGACACAGTGAACATAGAAAGAGTGAATTCCCTTTTCAGACATACTTAGAATTTGGTGGTTTCTCAAGTGGAATCTACCACAGATCCTTTCAATCTTCAATCTTGGCCTAGGCTAGAACGTTGGGATTTTATCCCATCCCCAAGAAGAGATAGGTTAGGTGTCAATTGGTTTAGGAATCCTCTTGTTATGAGTGATCAGGAAACCGGACACCATATGGAAGGGGAGGGAGAACACGAAGGACGACCTGAAACAACTTTTGGCTTCCCCATTTTGGATCTTGCACGGTATGTCAATATTAAAAATATCCCAGCATCTTCATTACCTACCTTCTACGGGAAAAGTACTGAAGATCCAGATACCTTTCTATTTGAGTTTGACATCCTGTGCAGGAGTTATAATTATCTACATGATGCACAAAAGTTAAAACTATTTCCAGCCACCCTTAAAGCTTCTGCACTTAGGTGGTTTATGGGTCTGGGGGAATCCACCATTCGAACTTGGGAAGAGATGAAAAGTGCTTTCCTTAGAAAATACCGAGACTACTCTGGACCTAAAGACTCTCAAAACGATATCTTTAAAATGCAACAGCATGAAGAAGAGAGTCTTGAGGACTTTTTAGAACGCTTTTGCTTTGTATTACAGAAGTCTAAGTATAACACTTTACAAGAGGATGCAGTCAGAACTCTTTTTCTAAAAGGGATTCTGGAGGAATATGTGGAAATCCTCAACCTTATGGCATCAGGTGATGTATCTCATAAATCCTTTGAGGAGATTACTGAACTATGTAGAAAATATTCCAGAAGTAGAGCCAAGGCTGGAAAAAGCACAGGGAAGGTCCTTCCCGCATTTCAAGGACAACAGGAACTAGTTGGATCACAAGAATTGAATTGGGGAACTTGTTAGAAAATTTCAAAACTGACATTTTAGGCACCTTGAGTTCCCAATTTGATGCATTGAAAACAAAGAAATGGCAAGAGGAAGAGGACATAGCAGCACTACACATATTCTGCCCTAAATGCATAAAAAGACACCCTTTGAAAGAGTGCCCTCTTAATATTATTTTAGTCTGTGCTCTTTGTTCTGATAAACACCCTACTGATAATTGCCCTTCTTTACCAGAATTGCAAGCTTTTTACAAGATTAATAGTGAACAGATGGATCCATCATATGCATCAAAAAGGCCCTGGCAGCCTAGACCCCAAAACATGTACCCAGAACCTGTTTTTCCAAACCTTGCATATTACTATCCCATGCAACAATCTCAGCAGCCATGGAGTCCACAAATGTGGCAGAATTGGCCTTCTCAACCTACTCAAACCCAACCATGGCAGCAAGGTTGGCGAGGACAGCCCTATGGGGGACTTCAGGGATAGTCCTATGGGGGAACACAACCAACAGCCCCATTACACACCCCTCCTAGTTACTGTCCAATGCCCCCAAATATGCAACAGCTATTACCTATCTTTACACCACCTGCACTTCCTCCTATACCCCCAATTCCACAACAGTATCAAAATCCAAACCCACCTCGACCCACGTTGTTTCCGGATCAACCTATCCCAAACCCTAACAACATACCATCCCAACCTCTTCATAATGCTGAAATAAAAATGGCCCCAACTTATGTGATCCATTCAGCTCCTATACAGGAAATACAATTAAGGTCTGGGAAAACATTAAATAAAATTCCTCCAGCAGTGATTATTCAAGAAGAGTCTGGAGACGAAAGCACTGAAAAAGAAATTCCAGAGGAAGAAGAAGTGCAGATTGCCTCAGAAAGCACTCAAGTACTTGGAACTCAAGATTCCCAATCATCTGCTCAGCCACAATTGAATAAAAACCCCCCTTATCTAGAGATGTTATTAATAGAGAAGCATGTGGTTCGTCCGCAATTTGATTTGGAAAATGAGTTGAAAAATGTTTGTATCAAGATTCCATTACTTTAGGCCATTAGAGACGTCCCTATTTATTCAAAAATGGTAAGCGAATTATGCTTGAAGAAACCTGGTCGAAAACAAAAAGATCCACCCACAATACACGTTATAGGCCAGCTGTCCAATTATATTTTAGACTATCCCTTACCCCCAAAATTTGCAAATCTTGGGAACCCAGTGGTGACCATTTGCATTAATGGGATTCCAATAGGAAACACTCTAGTTGACCTGGGGGCTGTGATTAATGTCATGTCTATGACCACCATGCAGGGACTTCAGTTGTATAATCTCTTCAGACCTACTCCTACCATTTTGGAGTTGGCTGATAGGAGCACAGTTAAACCTATAGGGGCAATAGATGACATTACTGTCATTGTAGCTTCTTGGGAGTATCCAGTGGATTTCCTGGTACTCCAAACCAAACACCCAATGGGGGAACATCCTGTTATACTAGGCAGGCCCTGGTTAGCCACTGCCAATGCCTTTATAGGTTGTAGAGAAGGTATTTTAACTATATCAAATGGCACTTCTCTACAGAACCTTATTATTTATGCCCCAGCACAGCCTGTATCAGAAAACATGGTATGGTTAGAGATTCCTTATGGAGATGAGGACATGGAACAACCCTTACTGTCCATCAGTCAAACTAGGGGGCTGGAAGACCAGACTGAAGATAATATCCTAGATCAATTTATCTCAGCCACTACTATTATTGAGTTCCCCCAATCCTTCTCTGACTTAGACCATGTTTTCACAGAATATTTTCAAGAACAGTACTACCCTTCAACCATCTCATCATCATTGGTTTTATTCATAGATGAGAAGGTTGGAGCCTCAACCATACCAATGGAGATTAGTCCAGGAAGGTCTATGTTTACTAATGCAAATCTATCTCAAGACCAACAAAACCAGTTAGTTAAGTTACTCAAAGCTTAGTCTGGGGCATTGACTTGGATTTATACAGACATGAAAGGCATTCACCCTAACACATGCATCCATCATATTTATACGCAAGAGAACATCAGGCCGGTAAGGCAACCACAAAGGAGAATGAACCCTGCGCTTAAAGACATTGTGAAGGATGAGTTACAAAAATTGCTTGATGCAGATTTTATCTATCCCATTTCTGATAGTAAATGGGTATCTCCGTTGGTGATTGTCCCAAAGAAGGGAGGTAAGTGGATAATATGTGTAGATTTCCGGGAATTAAACAAAGCAACTCTCAGAGACTACTTCCCTCTTCCTTCAATAGATTAGGTCTTGGACACTTTGTCAGGAAAACATTATTTTTCTTTTCTTGATGGATACAATGGGTATAACCAAATCAGGATAGCCCCAGAGGACCAAGAAAAAACTACTTTCACCTGCCCATGGGGAACTTATGCTTACAAGGTGTTACCATTTGGGTTGTGTAACACTCCTGCCACTTTCTAGAGGGTAGTGTTAGGTATTCTGGCTGATTTAGTCCATGATTGTGTGGAAATATATATGGATGACTTCACAGTGTATGGTAATGATTTCACAGAAGCCTTAGATAACCTAGAGAAAGTTTTAATTAGGTGCCAAGAAAAAAATCTTGCCTTAAGTCATGAAAAGTGTAAAATGATGTTAACTGAGGGAATTGTTTTAGGGCACCACATTTCATCAGAAGGTATTAAGGTAGATCCAGCAAAGATTGAAATCATTACTGGTTTATCTCCACCAACTACACAAAAGGAAGTCAAAATTTTTCTGGGACATGCGGGTTACTATCGTAGGTTTATTTCCAATTTTACCAAGATAGCAGCTCCACTGTTCAAATTATTAGCCAAATACATTGGTTTTTGTTGGGATCAACACTGTCAGACAGCATTTGATACTTTAAAAACAGAATTGTCTTCAACACCAGTTCTGCAGGGGCCAAATTGGTCTTTGCCCTTTCATATACAAATTGATGCTTCAGACACTGCCCTAGGGGGAGTGCTCGGACAGAAAGAAAATCAGTCTTATTATGCTATTTATTTCATCAGTAAAAATTTAACACCAGTAGAACTAAAATATACAATGACTGAAAAAGATTTTCTAGCAGTGGTTCATGCCATTAATAAATTTCGGCATTATATTACTAGTTATGATGTATTTGTTCATACTGATCATTTTGCTATTAAATTTTTGATGAATAAACCTATAACTAGTGGAAGAATTACTAGATGGCTTCTTTTGCTACAGGAGTTTAACATCACTATAGTTGATAAACCAGGGAAGGAAAATCTGGTTGCAGATTTCCTCTCAACATTGATTCATACTGATGATAATGTTCCTGTAGATGATACCTTTCCTGATGAACATTTATTTGTTGTTTCTATTAAAACACCATGGTTTGCAGATATAGCCAATTATTTGGTCATAGGAAAAATACCTGCTCATCTGTCATCATATGAAAAATGAAGGATCATACAGCAGAGTGCCAATTATTCATGGGCAGGTAATGACCTCTTTCGCACTGGTCCAAATTTGATTATCAGGAGATGTGTACGGGAGGATGAGATGTATGATATCCTTCAGGCCTGTCATGATGGACCCTGTGGAGGGCATTTTTCAGACAAGCGGACAACATATAAGGTGTTACATCAAGGGTATTATTGGCCCACACTTTTTAAAGATGCTGAAAAATATGTACAGGGCTGTGACAGCTGCCAAAGAAATTGGTAGGCCCACTGCTGCTGATGAAATGCCTTTACAAGCCCATGTACAGATTGAACCTTTTGAAAAATGGGGATTGGACTTTGTTGGACCAATCTCACCAATGTCACGAAAGAAGAGATATATTTTAGTCTGTACTAACTATGTGACTAAGTGGGTAGAGGCAAAAGCTCTATTAAGGGCCACTAAGAAATCAGTCATAGAGTTTATTTATGAAGAAATTTTCACTCGCTTTGGGATTCCTCGCGAAATTGTAACTGACAATGGGGCACAGTTTGTCTCTAAATCAATGAAAGCACTGACAGAGCAATATGGAATTAAACACTATAAATCCTCTCCTTACCACCCCCAAGCAAATGGTCAGGTGGAGTCAAAAAATAAAGTGTTAGAAGCCATTTTAACCAAGACTGTTCAGATGCATCACAAGGACTAGGCAGACAATCTACCACCAGGCATTGTGGGCTTATAGAACTACGTGGAGAAACACCATAGGGCATACCCCCTATCAGCTTGTTTATGGGAAACAGGTTTTGCTCCCTATAGAATTTCAGGTGAAGACTTTTCGTACTGCTACACAATTGAGCCTGAATTTAGATGAAGCCCAGGAGCAGAGGTTGATGCAATTGAATGAGCTTGATGAAATCAGACAAGATGCTGTCCAACGAACTGCTTTAATACAGAATCAGAGGACTAAATGGCATGACAAGTTTTTGAAGAAGAAAACTTTTGAAGAAGGTGATTGGGCTCTGTTGTTTGACTCACTGTTTAAACACTTTAAAGGTAAGCTTACCACTAGATGGATGGGACCATATGAAATAGTAACTATTTTTGATAATGGTTTTGTCAAAATAAGGACAATAGATGAAGAACAAGCTGCATTTGTGGTGAATGGACATCGGTTAAAGGTATATCATAAACCTCTTTCTAAGCAAGAATTCATTCATGATATGAGTCAGCAATCTGAACTAGAGATGGTGGGTGAAGAAATGACTTGAAGAAATGACTTCTTCATCCCCTACTTCCTCGCAGTAACATCCAATGAAATTGTTTTTTGTATATATGTACAAGAGTTTTTTTTTTATCAATAGGTTTCTTTTTGAAGGATGCAGATATTCTCTTTGGTGAGGCTCAGGATGTTTTTGAAAAAAAAGGGAAGTCTTTCTATTACTATTCCTATTTCAGCCATTGATTACTTTTACAAAGAATTTTCAAAGACTGTGTTAATTTGACTTAAATTTATGAGTTTCACCGGGTAACTGGAATGCTTGTGTTAAGTAAATAAATGTGTGCTGCTAGGTTTTTCAGACTTGTCCTCTTTATTCATACAAGTACTTATCCACCTGGCACTGCCTCCATTAGTAATTTAAGCTTCAAAAGGGGTTTTTACTTATGAACTCATGGGTTACTAGTGCCATTTGACTTGGTTTCATACTGGATGGGATGAGGATATTTTTTTTTAAGTAGTAGCAGCTATGGGCATTGAGTTATTATCCAGACATGCACCATTATAGAAAAAGGTCTCCAGGATTGAGCAGTCTGTTGATTATTATCCATTGGTTTCCATTATATTAAACACACACACACACACACACACATATATATATACATTTGTTTCCATCCACTTCATGACTTTCACTTTATACAGTTATAAGGGTTAGTTGTTCATTTGGACAAATCTTTATAGGCATGTTTCAAGAACACTCTTCCAATTTGGATACCATCCCACTCCTAGATGGTTTTCAGAGCTGTTCCCCCACTCATCTATGCATAAGCAAATCATAAACTTTATCTTTAAGATGAATTTGGGATAAGGGCCTCTGATAGAAAACGGGTGTAAGAGGTTAACCCACCGGGATATTGAACAGGTCCACTGGCAGCGGGTACCGACCTGTGGTATAAACAGGAAAACCCATCAAGGTACTGAACAGGCCTGTTGGAAATGGGGCATTTGCCTAGGGAAGAAGCTTCTTAGATGTTACAATTACCCCACCGGAGTACTGAACAGGCTCGTTGACAGTGGGTTCTGACTCTGATATCTCTTTTAAAGCCTCATCTATACTTGTCTGTGTGAACAATGTACCTATGTAAATGTTAAGGAGAGGTCATGTGTGTGTCAAATAAAATTTAAGGAAACTGTTTGTAATAGCCAGTTGATAATCATCTTCAGATGCTCTAAATTTTGGTTACCTGATCCTTGCTAGAAGAAAAGGTTTATGCCTTTAGAGTGTACTGGTGTTTACTGATTCAATGAATATAGCTGTGAACCTCAGTATTGGTTTTCTTTTCACTGCTCAAACTGTCTTATGTGAAGCTGAGTCAAGTTGGCTAGTACACCATTGGCTTCATTTAATACCCCTCTTGTCTTGTGTTTTAAGGCACATGTTCTGGTGGAAAAAGTTCTATCTGAATAAAGAGAATGAAGTCTGTGCTCATGGTTGAAGTTCTGAATACAGGAGTGAGATTGATAAGTCTATGTATTGTATTTAATTCTGTTGTTTTTGTATTGCTAATAAAGATTGGTTTTATGACTTAGCTCTGTTTCCTGTGTGGTCAGGTGAAGAAGCAACCATGGAATAAGGTAATTGGGCCATGAGCTTGTTGGGGTAAAACAAATTTTCAATCAGTTTTACTTTCCTTTTCAACTCATACAAGTGGTATATTTTGGGAAAACAGTTGTTTGCTTTCATATCATTACCATGCTGGTAATCATTTTCACCTTTACCAGCTTGAAAATATTCCTTGTGTCCTAGACTGACTGAGGTGCCGGATGAGGTACCGGAATGAAAATTGGGAAATTGATATGTTACGTGGTAAAGGTAATGAATGCTGGGATAAGTCTTAATTGTTATAAATTAAGTGCTTTTGCCTTTAATATAAGTTCAATTAATTGTGGATTTACCATAATAACCTTGTCATCTATTTAGTTGATACACCACCATGTCTTCGTAAATCATTTTATGGCATTGACCTTTGGCAATATCTCATTTCTTTATTATTAATTTTCCATCCTTAATATAATTCATGTCATTAATATATTTCAATTAGGATTCTTAAACACTATGGTTAAAGATGTCTTAAGGTTACGGGTTGATCGAGACGTGTCCATATTATCATAACCAAATACAACGTGGACAGTATGTGCCTCAGTTCACCATGATTTTCTTTGCACGATGCATTGTCATTACCACCCTTTGCCATCATTTTTACGGCCTGTTTCCAATTTTCACCATCGCCAGCGGAAGAAAGATTAATGAAGTTTTTTAATTGTCTTCGAATTAACTGCATGCTATCTATTAATTCATTGTCTCATTTTTTTTCCTGGTCTCCACGATGCTCAATCGGCATGAACCCTCGGAGTATGGGCAGTTATTAGCCACTCCTGAGTTTCTAGCCTGCAAAGAGATGTTTATTCGAGTAGGGTGGCATTCTTTCTTGACGAATTTGCAAGGGCATGATGATGCTGTCTCCTTGCAATTCACCTTAGGGTTTGATGGATACACAGCTAAGGTCAGGTCACTAGAATTTCTAGTTACAAAGGATTCAATTGCATTGGCTATAGGGCTTCCACGCACAGGGGATCGTTGGTTTAAGAATTTCCGGTTGCCACAAAAATATTACGACTGTGTCTTCAAACCTGAATTTTTGGCCATGAAAGGTGAAAAAGGCTTCTCAAAGCTTTGGGTCAGAGAAGAATTTCACAATTCCTTAATGATCATTACCAAGTTCATTACGTGTGAAGGTCGATTCTCCACCTTCAAAGCCTGTCACTTTCTCCTGCTTGCTCACTTTGAGTTCGGTAAACTTCTTAACTTTCCATTTTATTTTTGGAAGAGCTTGGGTAAGATGGCCTCGCAAGTTAGGAAAAACATAGAGAATCCTACTCATAGTCTATACCATCATGGGCTTATCAAGATTCTTATTTTAGCTGAGTTAAAGGAGAAGGATCAGGTATGGGAGCAATTTATATATGAGTTGTCCAATTCCCATCTCAAATCATCCCTAGATAGTGATCCATGTGGGCCTCTTATCCCTGATTTAGTTGACAAAGCATCCTCTGTAAATGTTTCTGAACATCAAACCAGTCATACTCAGGAACCAGCTGTCAAGAGTAGTAAGAAGGCTGTACCATCCCATACTAAGAAGTCTCGAGGGTCTAAAGGGCAGTGTGTAAACTCTCAGTCTGGGGGGGGGAACTGGTCAGTCTGGTAATGAAAATTTGCTTGCTTCATCAAATTGAAGATTTACCCATAGTATGGCTATTCAAGAGAAGAAGAGGGAATCCAAAGGTAAGGCACCTGTACATGTCGAGTTGTCCTCATCCACTTTTTCTTCTGCCCATGATAATTCTGATTCTCATGGTTCCCATCATCATTCCTCCCTACCGAGTCCTGTCAATGAGCCTTCATTACCAGCAGCACCTTCCAAATCTGGTCCGAAGTCTGCTAAATCTCACTGGTCAGATGCTTCAGCTCAGGGAGTTGATTACTTTCGACAGAGAAACTTTAAGTTGACTAAAAAATTACAGGAGTATGTTAGACTGGACCAATTTATCAAGTAGGAAAATGCAATCTTGAAAGCTAAGGTAGCTTCTTTACAAATCTTAGTTGATGACATTACAGGGTCTAATCGCAGTCTCAGGAAACAGTTAAAGAAAAAGGACAAACAGTTTGAAAAATTGATTAGTGTACAACAGCAAACAGCTCCATCTCCTCCTCAAGTACAAGTCCTGTTTAATACTTCAGCCTCGGTTTCTGGAGTTTAATCCACAGATTGGTCATCTATTTTGAGTTTCAAATTTTGTCTGTCTGAAACTTTCTTGCATAGGGACATGCAAGGTCTTCAGTCTGGGGGAGATGATGGCCTCCTATTTTGACTTGTTCAGCACTATATTTTCTAGTTCAAAGTCCCATGAAATCAAGTAATAATTAGCTTTATCTAGTTATGTTTTGTGCTTGGTTATGCCTTTTGAGGAGCAACATTGCAAGGTGTTTTGGTAGGTGACTTTTTAATATTTTTCATTGTTTATTTATTATTTTGTTTGGTTTTTATTTATATAATGAAAATTTTAGTTTTTATTTAATAATTGGTCAATTGATAAGTCTTTATTTTTCATGCAGTGGCCTTTTGGGATGTTTGATTCAACGCTTGTCTCGGCACTTGAGGAGTGTATGTCAACTGATGCAGAGATTTGGGGGATTTTATTGCCAGGGATAATGTCTCATTTGATTTCAAATCGCTTCCAGGATGCAGGTGAAGTTACCCAGTGCTGTTTTGTAGCTGTCATTTGCTCAAGGAAACGTTGCCCTAAATCTTCAGCAATCTATGGATTCCAGGAAGTTCGAATCCAATATTTTGGTTCATGTATGCCGAGATAGGTGTAGAGTTGTTAGGATGGGGTCGATCCTTGCTCCAAGGTCGATTTTATTTTGTATTTCAAGTATAAAATGTGACTTTGAAACCCTAAGTAGGGATAGAAGAGAGAAGACACTGTAAACTCTGTTTTTGTTAATTGATCAAGTGCTTATCTTCTTAAGGCTTTAATTTTCAGACTTGTAGGCATTGAAGGCAGGGCCCACCTTCAACTCTGATCATCTGTGTATAAGTGTTGCTTTCACTGCTGTGAGTAGAGTTATATTACATATTTTAACACTGTTTTTATGAAGGCATGCTAATGTTTTTTTATTCACTTGTGATTTGGAATGAGATTTATGCTTACTTGAGACTAGTCGATATCATTACAATATGCGTGATGAGTTTGAGTGTATTCAGTTTGGCCTGTAGGATTAATCTAGTAGAGTAGTGAGATTTGGATTTGGGTTTCATACTTCTTTTACTTCCAGAGTGATACTGATTACTGGATGGCCACAATCTTCGTTTAGAATCCTCCATGGTTACAGATTCTACAAAGCTGTGGAGTATTTTAAAGGATTGGATTGTATTACTTTTAAAAGTGTGAAAGAACTTGCAGTACTTATTGAATCCACGGAGGGTTTAGAGATCTTAGTTTATAGAGTTTCTAGGGTTTTCCAGATAGCATTTTGAATTGGCTACATAAGGATTGGAGTTATGCTTTTGTTTACTCCATGATATTGAATGAAATTAAGGAAAAGAATCATAGTTTATTAATAGGTGACATCATTGTTTCCTAGGGTTCGAATATCAGTCTCGTAGGACATGCAAATGAAAGTGAAGTGTGCATTTTCTGAATAGTTTCAATATATTTTGTGTGCGTAGAACACAGGTAGAGTGTATTTGTTGTTAGCAGAAGATAGGTTTCATTCTAGTAATTGTTTGTGAATGATTTAAAGTTAAGAAGAGACATTATAAGATTCTTTATGTGTGATGATTGCAAGTTTTAGATGGAATATTAGGGAGATATAAAGCCATTAAGATTGACCCAGCATGTTCATCTTGTAGGCAAGTTTGAAACTAGGATTTTCTTTTAATAAATGATTTATTGGCTTGGTTGCTTGTTTTGAAGAATAGATCGATAATTAACATAGCTTAAGGTTGTTGTAGATTACATTTGATTTGACAGTTTTGTAGATTGTAAGACAGGGATCAGGAAGCAGATTCCCTTTTCTTAGGTCATACCTAATACCTTTTGGCATTGATTATTTAATAAAGTAGTAGTTCCATCAATCCCATTTTGTTTCTTGTCTGTGAGTAAATCAAAATTACTCTAGTCATGAGCCTGAAACCAATTTTCCCTACACATATAGTGTAGCGACTCGAAGTTTACGTGTCCTGGTTGACAATTAATTGAAGGTAAATCAAATAGCAATAATTTTACCCAACAACTGCTAAGTTAAAATATAAGTCGTGCCCTATCTGACAAAGTGCAAGGAATCAGCTACGTCGCACAAGCTGCACTAGTTGTTGAGGTTAAGGATAGGGTTGTGTTGCGCGCTCTGACATATAGTTGTGCCCCAGTCGTGTAGCGACAGATTCCATCATATTATCACCTTTGTCGAGTGCCTTGGCCGTGCAAAGGGACTATAATCCCTCACAAAATGTGGGAACATGGTTCTGGATGTTACCCATTAAGATATCTCGGGTGCGACTGTGCCTGCCTCGCAGGTGTTACCGACTGAGATTGCTTTGTCAGGCCAATGTCTTGTGGTGTCTTGTTGGTATTGTGTTGTTGTTGAACCGCGGGTTGAGACAAAAAGAGAGAGAAGAGGCCAACAAAGGGTTTCGTTGCCAGGACTCTTAATCATTTAAATCGATGGAAATGTTGTGGCGTCCAACAAAGAAAGAGGTTGAGGACTAGATGGAGTCTAAGATGCTAGCATTTGCACAAGAAGAGAGCGTAGGATCACGGTTGAGTGTATAAAACAGGGTGGACGAGTATATATATTATGATATTCACGAGATATTCTTTGCAGAGTTCCCAGTTATACTGCACGAGTGGCTGTCAAGATTGGCAAGAAGACAAACAAATTTCCAGAGAAGAGAATCCGTCAAATGGAGTGATTAGTTGGTTTGCGAAGTGGCCATTGTAAGTAACACCATCTCTAGAGCTGTTGATTTTTGGGTTGACAGTATTTTGCAAGTATACATTACTGTGTTTGCAGTAGAGGCTATAACCTCATATAGTGAGTCTGAATTTTTTTTTTCCAAGGACCCTGAAGGAGATATTTTATATCCATTAGTACATGGATCAAGATGCTCGTCTACAAGAAGGGTATCTTGTAGTTGAGTAGTTGAGTCACATACCTAGGAAGAGGGCTATGTCACAGATGACCTGCCAAGAAAATGGGAAATGTTGAGTTGAGATGTTCCCAGGGAGTACAAAACCTGAAATAGAAGATGGATTCCTAAGGAGTGGAAGGAGATTCAGATCAGGGAAAAGAATAAAGATAGAAGAAGGTCGACGAGCTCCTATTCTGTTCAAGGCGAGTGAACACGAACTTTGGTCGTATGAAGACGAAGGGTCTTGTGACGAAGAGGAGGAATATAGATTGATATCGAAAGGAGCAGAGGAATCTGAAGAGTCTGTGGAGACACCAAGGTCAGGATGTAACTACATCACACTAGGAGTATCACCGGAGGTAATATCTAGAGTCTCATCCCCAGAAAGGACTGCTAATATTGATAGTGCTAGAACTATGACTAGCGTGCAAGAGGGTACACCTCCTTTGGATCCCTTACTAGAAAAACCTGATGCCAACTCAATGGCTGGTGCAGATATTCAGTTACCCACATTCAATGGGAATGGAGCAGAAGATTTAGAGAAGCATTGGTTCCTATGTGAAGCTATTTGGATGGTTTGTTTAGTCCATAACGCAGACATAAGAAATGCGCAGATGATCACGAATCCAAGGGGTCGTGCATTGGACTGGTTTATGAAGTTCTGTGCCACACCAAATGGAACACCATAGAAGACCTTTAATGAGATCCGAGCTGCAATGGCCTCTGAGTTCAAAAAACCTAAATCTGAGTTACAATGCATTACTGAAATCAAGGAGAAAAAACAAGTATTGGAAGAAACTGTATGGGACTTTGACCAATGGTTAAAAATTTGATGGCCAAAGTAAGCTTCCAAATGCTGGATGTTCTACATAAAGAGTGGTTTATTGCTGTGCTATTACCACACACTCGAGGGCCATTGATGCAACAAAAGATTGAGTCCCATCCAGAAGCGTTGGAGTTAGAAATGAAGCTAGAGGCCTCGCCAATTGGTGATGGTACCATAGGGATGGTGCATATTTAGTTGTAGTTGGCTAATCTGACAATACGACTGCAGGATATCAAGAAGGACAAGGAAGCACAAGAATATTTATGGTGCAGAAAATGCAGAACGGATGGACACACCAAGGATAATCATCCGACCTTCATGAATTATGTCACATCTAGTGTACTAAACCCATTAAATGGCCATGGACTACCCTAGTGCCGCATATTCCAGTCTAGAGGTCATTGCGACGAGGAGTGTTTATATTTGCAATAGGTAGTAAGTACCCCGACAAAACTCTTTTGTAAATTATGTAAGTTAGTAGGACATGAAGAGAAATATTGTAGAGCATACCAGCTCCTGAAGGAAAAAACCGTCGATACCTACTTGATGAAGAATGAAGGGAAGGTTCAGGCTCAACTGACACAACTATCATATCAGGATGTGTAGTTTCCACCCAATCAGTATCAGCCTCAGTATGCGCTGCAACAAGCATATGCACAACAAAATCACTACCAACCACATTACCAGTAGGATCAGTACCCGCCACAGCAACCACACCCTCATGGAAGGGATGGTGGAAACTTCAGAGGAAGAGGCTGGGGAGGAGGATTTGATAGAGGGAGAGGTCAGGTTACATGCTATAACTGTGGACAAATAGGTCACTATGCCAGAGATTTTGTAGAACCTGCAAAGACATGCTCATACTGTAAGGGATAGGACCATAATGTGGAGCAATGTCCTTAGTTAATCGCAAAATTCCAAGAAAGGAACATTGGAGGACCTAACCCTGTGTAGAACTCAAACCCAAATCCTAACATGAATGTCCAGATGATTGCGGCTAAACCACAAGATTCGAATGTCACTATCATAACACAGGGAGGTGATGCAACCCAAGCTGATCAGGATAAACCGCAAGAAAAACTACAGTCGTAGGTACGACCCGTGGCGCAGAAGAAGGTGCCATTCAATGTCTAGAAATAGAAGGAATTATTCCTAGACATGTGACCAGAATTTGTGGATCCAGAAGAACCAATGACATCAAAAGAAGTCAAGGATATGCCTGAACGATTTTAGCACATATTCCAAAAGAACTCCCCACAAAAGATTAGTAATCTAAATTCCTTTCTGTCGAGTTGTTTAATCCTAATACAAGACAAATATGCTATCGCAGAATTGGAAGAAATGATAGAAGAGACATCCATGGAGTCGCAACCTGAAAAGAAAGTTAACCAAGTAAGCAATAAATTCAAAACTAGGCGTGAGTTAAGAATGACTACACAGATAGGAGACTACGACATGGATTACATCATCTTATACCTAAGGTCTGATGTCAATAGTTTGACGTGACAAACTTGGGAAAGTATGGGCAGGACCCGTTTGTACTGGTCCCCTATCCAGTTACGACTTGCAAATTAAGCAAAGGTCCTACCTATTGGCTGATTGATTCAGGTTCCTGTCGACATTGAAGGGTTGTGCACATTTGTAGACTTTGAATTCATTAACATTGTTGATGACATAAACCCATTTTCCACACTATTGGGGATATATTGGGCCATAGACAACCAGACCATCATAAACTTCAAGAAAATGATTCTGTCATTTGAGGATGACAAGATGAGGGTAGTGTCACTAATTGATCCATTAGAGGGACATAGATACGTTGAGCCTATCTACAATGAGGGACAGGTTGACTATCTTGACCAGATCTGCAATGTCACTACCATGCAAGAAGACTATATCAATCCAATAGTGGAGGGAAACCTGAGCTAGAAGAGTGCTAGTTCCTGCACATCCGAATCAAGGGAGGCTTTGGAGAATTAGAAAAACAGACTACATGAAGTCTCTATGAGGAGGTGCGTAAGAGTTACAAGATCTGTGCGAAGGGTGGAGAATGAATTAAGAGAGCTACCTACCTATGAGGGTTTACCTAACCTTGTGACCTTCTTGACTGAGTTTGAAGGACTTGTAATAGAATTGCAACGCTTGTCTACACTAGATCATGTGCTAAAAGCTACACCCACTAGATGGTGGGGTGCACACAAGCAGTCCATAATAGATTGGCCACAGTGCAGAAGATTGATGCAAGTCAGATTCGACGAAGAGGTCACCCTCGTGAATCACAAGTATTTAGGACTAGAGAACCTTGTTGAACATCTTAACCACTATCACATGGTATTTGCAGAGTACTCGTAACAAGAATGGGTCCATCATTTCATACATACATTGGAAATTACACCTAGAACCTGGTATGCATCTATGGAATTGCGACAAGGAACCCAGGATTGGGAAGGGCTCGCTAAGTAGTTTGCAAAAACATTTGAATTTGTTGATGAGCAACCTACAGTTGATGTTGCGCTTCAAAAGATAAAGGAGAAGATATTCGCTAAAATCCTTGTTGAAGAGGCCAACACTCACCAGTGCAGTGCGACCATTCAGCAATGGATGGCTTGCTACAATCTGGCAGGAGGCCCAGATGATGATCCAACTAACATAAACATACCAGAATCAGAGGGCAGTCGTGCAGTAGAATGAAGTGGTATTTCAAGTGATCAGTTTCTTAACCCATTGAAAATCAATAAAGTAAACATTGGGTCATCGGAGAACCCAAAGTTTACCAATATAGGAGATTATTGGGATGAAGAGACAGTCGCAAAGATCACAGACTTGCTGCATGAGTACCAGGACCTATTCCCTACCAACTTTTTAGAAATGAAGGGGATAGTGGGAGACACTACTACATTTCGATCCAAAATCCGACGGAAAAATCCGACGGCGCGTGGATTTCTTTTTTTAAACCTACCAAAAATCACATAGATAATTTTTTTTTTTGAAAATGTGGCCATAAGCGTCGCTTAAGTGAAGGATAGTCTCGTGAGCGTCGCTTAAGCGACGGATATCCTATAAGCGTCGCTTAAGCGACGGCACCTTGGGTGAGTGGAAACTATCCTACCTAGAAAAAAATTGATTTCAATAACACACATGCATTATATAATGCACACATGAATTTCCCATAAATTTCTACCTTGATATCCATGATTATTTTATGATTCTTTTTATGTTTCTACATATATAATTTCTTATTTTCATAGTAATATAAAATAAAGCTATATGACATGATCAACAACTCCTTGGATAAAAAAAAATGCATTGGATGAAAGCAATGGGTGGCAAGGCCTATATAATTATAGTGGAAAGGTGAAAGACGAAGCTATACATTAGCCATATGATGAAAATGCATGCAAAAACTAAAATGCCTTATAGTATCGACAGTCATTATCATATTTACAGCTGTAACTAGGTTGCGGGTGGTGGAAGTCATTATGAAAGAAAGAGAAAACATCCTCAAGCCCTAAATACATCCCCTTAGTCTCAAACACCATCAACATGTCCTCATATCAAGGCATGGGAGGATTGATAGTTTGTGGGGATTCAACAACCATCCAAGACTGAAAACTATTGTCTAAGGATATTATTAAATGTTCTTGAGATCAAGAACCTTTAACAATAATATGGAATAAAAGATTGCATGGTGTTAGCACATGTTTGTTTTTAACACATAAAATTTTATTAATGTGTGTATGTTCATGTAAATTTAAAAAAACAAGGTTGGAATGCATCTTTTCATATGTGTTCTATGGGTTGTCTTCTTTAGCTTTAGTTTCAAAATAAAAATTTACATAATAAATTTTAATATAAAAATTGATTTTATAATTAATATAAAGTGAAACTTTATTATCAATTAATTATTAGATTAAACTAACAAAATCTACTTTTTTTCTTTTTCTTTTTTTTCAACCCTAAATAGGAGACTCTAACCTAGAACCCAAAACAAAAAAACCCTACCTTTAATTTTGGTATTGAATGCATATTACATTCATATTTTTTAACATAAGAAATACCTAAATACTTTATTATTATTATCTAAAAAATGAATATTATGAAATACAACCCAACCTACATTAAGGATCTAGTGCCATCAACAAATTGGAAAAAAATTATGTTGCTAAAACTATATGTGGCATTGATAGGTTAGTTGTGCACTACAAATGTGTCTAGATATCTAGCTAGTCTTCTTGAGGTCAAGTGTGATGAACAAAACTTAGAAACCATGGCACATGCATTCACTAGGGGTTATTTTCCCTAGGAGATGGATATGAGTGCCATTAACATGTTCCATGCATAGTGGATGGGTCTTGAGGCCTTATGAAAGTCATTTTGGTAGAGAAATATCATCCTAAGGCTACTTAAATTGGTTGATGGAAATATAAAACATCCATGAGCCCTAAATATATATCCTTAGTCTCAAGCACCATCAACATGTTCACATATCAAGGCATGGCAACATTGACATGTCATTATCAATGGGGATGTAGACTTTGACAGTACATTTTGGTAAATTCCTTTTTGAGATCGAGTCAAGTACTGAATGACAGCGCCGTCGTTTATTGTGCATTTGTCCCGAGTCTAGTCGAGTATTGAGTAATTTGTCCTGCGTAGCAGGTTCTACTTTCTCCATAGGTCTCTCCCCCCCTTGGCTACTAGATTCTTTCTGAGAGGGGGTTGCTTTAGAATTGGTATGGATCGATGCAACTTTGAGTGCAGTTTCTGGAGTGGCTGCCTTTTGGTGGAGTAATGGGCAGGCCTTTTCTACTTCATTCTCCATTTCTATCAGTTGGTGGTTTGCATTGGCACTGTTCCACCATGTAGACTTCTGATTGGATTTCCTTTTGGCATGGGGTCTACCTTGCTTCGCTTCCCCAGGTCATGAACAGGTTTGTGATTAGGGCAAGAGGTGATTGTGTGCTCAACAGCAAAACAAGATCGGCAATAGAAGGTAACGTGCTCATAGTCAAGCTTCTGTTTCAACTTTCCACATATCACTTCAGGAAGGATTTTGGAAAGATCCATTTCAACACAAATCCTTGCAGAGGTTGTCCATTGTCTTTCTGTTGTTTCAGGTCTGTAGTAACGAACTTTGCCTATGCCATTTTCAATCTCCGCCAGTGTCTCAAGAGGCTAGAATTGTAGGGAAAGGTTAGGGTTTCCTTACACAGTGGAACTGAGGTTAAACAATTCACTGAGGTGTTAAAGGTAGGTTACTGGGGCTTCATTCAGAGAGCAGCTGATCCCTATCAGCTGCTGCATCAAACTCAACAATGGAGAAATCTGGTGGACATGGGTAGAAATAAGACCTCCTCCGATAGAAGGGGCTTCCAGCTTTGATAAGCCCAGTTGTGCAGATCTATCAATGTATGCCATCAGTTAGAAATTGGCAAACAAGTCCATGCTTATGGTAGGAATCAGTTTGTGTGGGATTTGTGGCATCCTTTTCCACAGAAACAGAGCACCGAGCAAAGCTATGTAAGTCTAAATATGAAACAACATTCTTAAATGACAATTTCCCCTTTACAACGACTGAAGGACTGATGGTGAATGGGAAAGAAGCAGCTTAATTTAGGTTTGAAGGTATCAATCCTTGGCTGGGCAATTTAGGTTCTGCTAATAACTGTGGAGCAACCAGCATGTTTTTTTTTGAAATATCTTTGTGGACTTTCAACCATCATGTTTTTTTTTTGAAATATCTTTGTGGACTTTGGGTATAACAGAGCAAGGCTTGCTTTGCTTTACTCTTCCTCTTTGTCATTTTATTTGTTTAACCTGCAATTAACAGGTTCTTGAATTGTATGAATACCAGCCTCCAGGGCATTTAGGAGTAGATATTACTTTTGTAAGGCTTTATCATGTGCAGTAGCATTTTATCTGAACGAGGCATATGCTACCAGGGGAAGATTTTGATTAGATACAAAGTTATAGCTTGCATGGCAGCATGTTAGATTCAAACACTTTAATTTGTGATCACTTGATGTGCGAAACCTTGTTGTTTGTTTTCAATCACTTTGTTTAGAATTTTTAAGAAAATGAGCTTCATTGGCTGTGTTCCCATTGTCTTAATTTGTGCTTTGCACCATTTGTAGAGCATCCTGCCATGTTAGGGCAACTTCCCCCTCTATAATTGGTTGGGTCTTTTCATATGATAAGGGTCTAAAAAGGAGACTATGCAGCCACAATATTTCTTGGTAGAAGGCACATGGAAGATGTAAAGGGCTTTTCATTATAGTTATTCATCTTTTCTTCGGGGTCATTGTAGACGAGCACCAACAACCAATATTTCTGAAGATCTCATTGAGCAGATTTCATTATTCCTTCATCAGAGTTTCCTATTAAGCACTGTCCAGAGATATTGTTAATTGTCGTTGCCCAAGTTAAGGTAAAATGCAAGGTCTTAATGCTTTTTTTCCTCTTGAAGTTGTTTTATGTTTGTTGAGCACATTATTGCTTTATGGTGACTAAAAGGAATGTAACACTGTTCTCCAGTCTGCATTCAATCAGCTGCAGCATGAAATATTTGCTGCCTTTTTCCCATCATATCTTGTTGGTACCAATCCTAATTGTACCATTCTCCTACATCAGCTATGGCTTGTTGATCCTGATGTAGTTCTCTGGGGTATGATATAGTTCTTATATCATGTCGATGTGAATGCCCATGAGACTAGATGTCAAAAAATGCTAACCCTTAGGCCAAACCTTCTTTGAT
>LPNX010833554.1:0-23154 GCA_001517045.1 Pseudotsuga menziesii
AAAATGACATCGACAGGTTGATCAAGTAAAGGTCCAAGTGGGACTACCATAACTAATGAATTCTAGTAGTAAGACACCTATATTATGCATAATAATATATTCTTGTATGTAATGCCCATATTTGACTAGACATATCGACATGTTGCATTTTATTTTCTTAGTAAAAGTTGGACTCAGTTCGACTGAGTAAACCATATTTATGACATGATAGATGTTGCTACTATGTCTAAGATGTTTCTATGCTTATGTTGATACATTGATTGTGATTGTGAGGTTACTATGTTATAGTTATCATGATATTCCTTTGTTTATAAAGACAATGTATGTTTAATTGTCATCATTGATAAATGTAATATATATGATGTGGTACATGGATATCAACCCATGATATGATCAATTTAATGAGTTACACAATGAAAGGAAATGTTGTTGATAGTATGCACCAACTAATGATTGAAAGGAGATATTATTATGAATGTATGTTTTCAAAGTAATAATCTGCAAGACACACGGGCTATGTAATAAATGGATACTTTATATAAAGTGTGGTACAGTACCTATTTCTGCAGAAGAGCCTCAATCTCGATGACACGTACCAATAATCTCGATAGCAGCAAAGTATGTTTTTGATAGGGTATATAGACCCAGGATGTTGAGAGGGATGGATGTGTTCCACCCTATGTTTTCATGATACCCAAGGTCATGGGAGGGTAGTGCTGAGACACGCTCCCCATGTTGTTGTGATGACAACGGTCGGGTACCCGAGGTCGTGGGAGGGCTGTGCTGAGACACGCTCCTCATGTTGTCG
This sequence comes from Pseudotsuga menziesii, assembly GCA_001517045.1. Classification (NCBI taxonomy): domain Eukaryota; kingdom Viridiplantae; phylum Streptophyta; class Pinopsida; order Pinales; family Pinaceae; genus Pseudotsuga; species Pseudotsuga menziesii. The sequence goes on from LPNX010833554.1 coordinate 809, forward strand.
TGATGACGGTGGTCGGATTCCTGCTAGGAGAGGCTAGGTCCGCTGTTCAGCCAACGCTATCGCTCTCAGGTTCTTATGTGGTCAGGTCAGTGAAGCCGACATCCACTTCTATACTAGTAGAGGAAGGATAGGGAGGATGCGGACGTACGTTAGGATGGGTGGACATATTAGTTATTGTTGAAGGTTGGACATTATGATGGTAGGTACCAATCTTAACTGACTAAATAATAAGAACATAATTATTAAATAACTCCGAATGTCACAAGAAATCATATTATATATGTATATGGGTCATGTTGCGTGAAATATTATTTATATCAGTTAGAATTTAGGGTTTTTTTTTTTTTTGCTATAGTACATGTGCATCCTATGCATGTACTGGCCATGCATGCACACCTCACACATGCACACTAGTATGAAATATTTAAATAGTTGGATAGGTTAACTAAGTAATTGTGAATTGCTTTAAACCTATAAATGTACCTTGAATTGTTCTACCTTGTATCACTATTTTGACCATAACTTCGAGACGAAGTTTCCTGAAGGGTGGGTGTATGTAATGCCCCATATTAATGTTAATTAATGTTTATTAGTAAGTACTTTTATTTAATTAAACTTATACTAATCCCCATATTAATGTTAATTAATGTTTATTAGTAAGTACTTTTATTAAATTAAACTTATACTAATTATTTTACCGTCTTTACCATTTGCATAAAACATTAAATAAATAATATTTGGTAATGTATGACATTTGGTTAGGTTTTGTGACACGTACAATTCAAGATAAATTCATAACACATGTCAGACATAGCTGAACTGCACTACCCAAGATAGAATAAAATAATAATGAAAGAGGCGGTGGAAGGAGGTATAAGGAGGGGGATTTTGGGGATTTCGGGGGGAGGATGGTCGGGAAAATTTGGAGAGAATAACAGAGAGGGAGAAGGGAGGAAGACAGTTGGGGGAAATTAGACTCTGCATTTGGGGAAAATGACAGAGGATAAACTTGAGAAGGGGGACAACTCAAGGAGAGAATATCTGTAAATGACGGAGAAGATAAAGAATGAAAAGGAAGCTGCTCTCGGTATTATTGGTCTGTGGGCTCGAGGGCTAGGAAACCCATGGGTTTCCTAGGGCCAGTACATGATGAGAGTTGGTCGGCAGGGTGGCACATAATTTTGTTAATCAAGGCTTGGATGGTTGGATGGAAAGCTTGGAAAGGAAGGAGCCTACAATGTCTACAGCAAACTCTTGGATCTACTACGCCCACTGGTCCCAGGTATTTCAATTCCAAATAATTATATATTAAATTTCTGCATGGTATTATTGTCTAATTTACAAAAAAATTCATGAAGTATAGCTCCTATTTCTATGTTAATATGTTTATAGTTCATGATTGTACATTCATATGTTTATAAAATTAATACTATAGACATAGATATAAAATCTGTAATATGATTTAAAATGTCTTGATAGAGAACATTACAGAGAATTGGGGACACAGTGCTCTACCTGTTAGGCAGAGCACTACATAACTGAGGATAAATCATAGGTTTTCCAGTAGTTGGATTTTGTGGGATTCTGAAGGAACTTGAGAGATTTAATGGTTATCCTTTGGATATCATCACCTTGAATATGTCACTATAATTCATTATTTATAGTTCACATGATTGACTTAATTAATTTAATTAGTGTTGCTTAAGACATTGGAAGGCCCCTTTTGAGCCATTAATTATTCTTGTGTCTTGATAATGTTGTGGGTGTGTGGTTTTTTTACTTTTTCCATTAAGAAAAATTGTCACCAAAACCATATTTCATTATAACTACAAAACACACTTGAAAACTATATGGTTCACGACTTGCGCAAGCCTTTTTGCACAAAGTGTTGACATGCAAAATGGCAATGATATAAATAGAGGACATTAGATTTTTATGTCAATGTTTGGAAGCTTCTGCACTTACAGTCTGCAAATTTTCTGTCTCAACACAATTTGTGTATTGGCCATTGCATGTGATTTCTCCAATAGGGCTTCACAGCTTTAGTATGTGTGTATGCGATTTATGTTGAAGGCGTTCATAGTGTTCTCTAAAATTTATCTCCATGATTTCTATACATTTGTCTTCATGAGATGATAACGGAATTACTACACCTTCAATACGACTTCCTGCAATGTATTCGGTATGTAAGTAAGTTAATTGTGAGATCCAAAAGCTCTTATTTGTTCACGGTATTAGGTTTTATACATGGTCTTACAATTGCATAATGATAATGGTTTTTAACCACTTCCAACTCCAATAAAAATTTTCTTTCCTCTCCTCGAAATCGACCCCCTCCACAAAGAGCTATACCTTGAAATAACTTAACGCAATGGAACATTTGAATGGCTCCTATCCAGGATGGAATGCATAGGATTGGGTTGGGATGCTGAGATGGGATTATAGGTTTGGATGGACTGGGATACTTGATAAGTGTCATATTGTTTGGCTGACAAAAGAAGAATACAATCCAATGGCCATCCATCCCAGTCCGTGGTGGGAAGGTTGGTTATGAAATGAAATAGGTAGGGCTGCAAAATAACACAAAAAATAGAGCACTACTGGGTTGGGCCATCAGGTACATTCCCCTTAAACCTTAGATATAGGCTTGCCTTAGTTTTACGATTCGAAGACTCTTAGGTTCTTCCCCTACAATGCTTAGATTAATCATCTTTTGACATGGCCGAAGGCGAGCCATCAATTTCCTTCTTTTCACTGACATGTGATGCCATGTCTCTATTGTTGATTGGTTTTGACCCATTAATGGTGTATATAATTCCATGTGTAATCCTTTAACTGGTCAATTTGAGTGTAAATTAGTGCACTCGAGCATGGGTGTGGATTTCCCTAGCTAGTGCAGTTTAGCATTTTGTAAGTATGTCCCAACGAAATTGTTGGATGGTGTTGGAAAGTTATGTTTCCCAACCAATATAGTGGTGCCATGGCTAGGATTACCATGGTGGAGACTTTGTTGTAGTTCTAATAATTTCTTGATGTGTCAGAGTGGTGTGGTTAAATATTTCGATGGATAACCCCATTGGATGACTTGGAGTAACTTTAGGAAATATGTGATGCTTGAGAGATATGTTGCAGTGTCATTGGGCTCTACAAGGGTCTATACTAACAATATTTTGTCATAACTCAATGAAATTTCTTGTTGTGATAGAACTCTACAACAAATAGCATATAGTTATATTTGAATTGAAAATCTCTAGGAGACTTCGAATTTAAGAATGAAACTTCCTTTGAGCCTGCAAACATAAATTTATTAACATAATTACAAAAACGTTTTGATTGATGTGGTATTCTTGAATGTGTTAGATTTTTCTCTCTTACTTATTCTTTCTCACACTTTCTACTACTATTCATTCTTTGCTTTGCATCCTTCTTTGTCTTTTGGGTAATATGCACTCCCACAATCTACAATTTTATGCAATCCTCATATTCACCCTCAACTTTGTCATTGTCCCTCGCTGTTTTTCCTTCATAACCATCACCATCGACATTGTCCTCATTACCATTACCATCACTATCATTTTCTCTACTTGTTAAAATTAGTGTTTTTTAACAAAAAATAAAGGAAATTGAACTTTAATGCAAATCTAAATTAAAACATAACTGAAATAAATACACAATTTAAAGTAGGACAACAATGGTAATAAGATAAACTAATTTAGAAAATTAAAATCAGATTTGATAATTTACTTGTTGTGAAGAACCTTTTGTGTCCATTGGTGATTGACTTTAACTCATATATGATGTGGGAAACACCATGTGTTGTTATTTTAATTGGTCAAACCTAATGTGAAATTGTGGTGTAGGTCTTGTTTAAGGATCAATCCAACAAGTGTCAACGAGGGTTTCATGATTTTGTCTTAGTGGAATCTTTGAATGACTATACATAATTATGGGTTGAAATGTGTCAAAAGCTTATGATGGTCCTCAAATTATAGAGTTAGGCCTCGACCAATAGTACCTTGGTGGAGTTTGTGGAGTAGTTCCAAGAATTCCTCCATGTTCTTTTGTTCAATATTATTTTGTTCAATGCTAGTTGTAGTTTCTTTATCGCTTACATCTATGACTAGTCTACTCTAGAATGGAAATTTTTTTATAAACGCTTAAAATGAAACACCATTATACAAACAATATTGACATAGAATATGCTCCAACTAGTAATAACTAAAGATATCAATTGTACACAATTCCATGATACTAACAATTGTATCAAAGTGATACACCTCAATGTCATGAGATTGCTAACCATTTGTTAGCACTCAGAATGTACCCAGGTTGTGGAAGGTATATCTCAAGGTAACAGCAAAAACCACTTTAAGAAAGAACTAGCTTTTCTTTCTAGAGAGGGATCTTTCGGATACAGATTTAACAAGGCTAGATGTAGGTATCAAGATTCAAAGATTATATAGGTGGTTGAAACAATACTCATAACCATTAGGCATGGAGTCACATATAGATAAATCACATAAAATCGGATGCACAGAAACTCATCAAAGGCAAGGTAACCATTCAATTTCAGTCATTCATTTAATCCTTTTGGAGTAGAAGAAGCAGAGTACAGTCCATCAATACATAGCATCAAAATATGAATTCAATATTGACTTTAGCAGAAAGGTTTATAAAATATTTGAAACAATGATCAGAGCATAATAAATATGAATTCCAATCATTCAACACTTGGTCCAAAATACAAAGAAAACAGAATGGAATGAACACAGGAAAACACAATCACAAAGAAAGAAGCACAGACTGTAATACAAATGGCACAGGAATCTCTAAAAATTTCCCCACATTCAATTTCTTGCTCAAAAATATATATTTCTTTCAAAACACTTAACAACAGGACGGGTTCCAACCCCCATCAAATAAAATAGATGCAAATATATACATAAACAGATTAATCTTCCAAGAAGATTCATAACTGAATGACTGGCTTAATTTAAAGTCTTGTAACTAAATCCCTAACTTCTAGGAATAAATTACAGCTTCAATCCTAACTGATCATTTAATTAAATCAACTTGGTACAAGCTCTATCCCAGCAGGTCTTCAGCGTGCGACAGCTATCCTATGAATGAACGATGTATTTTGTTTTCCAGAACCTTTCCACATCTTTCCACTGCTCCGCGCTTGGGGTGTCACATTCCATCATTTCTCGAATTTCCACTTCAAGCTCCATGTAAGCTTCGTATGACACCTTGGGCAATCCTTTTCTGACAAGCAAGAACTTTTGTAAAATCTTGAAATCCTCCGTAAACTTATCCACAATAGATTTCTCGGTTAATCCTTTTTCCAAGTCATCAAATTTTGAGTGGTCCATGCATCTCTGAACTAGCAAGCTATGATAGTGCTCCTAAAAAAACATCCGCTCTTCCTCATCCCAAAAGGAAGGCAGGCCATCCTCGAATAGCTCCTTGAAAACTTGCTTGGAGTTATAACCTGTAAAAGCATTTCATCGGCTCTGTCCTGGACTATCTTCATTAAATGATGCTTGTGCATAAACTTCTTAGCCCACAGTACTATTGATATCCTATATTTTATTCCCATATCATGCAATTTCTGATATTTCAATGAATTTAAAAAGTTCAATGTGTTCTGGGCTATGGCAAGAGGTTTTCTTTCCATATGTTCCTTCACTAACTTTAACCTTTGGTGGGCCAACTTGATTAATATACTCTGAACATCAATAAAATTTAGATAGTGCCAGAATTTGGTAATCTCTATAGACAAGGTGTCCCAAATGATATGTTTTTCCCCCCGGAGAGGACCTTTCTCGATGTTTTTTTCTTTTAGTTCATTGAATTTTTTCTGCAACTAATTCCTGTCCTGCAATATTTTATTCTTGCTTTCATTCACTTTTGTCAGCTCGGACTTTATCTTTTCATTTTCTACTTTCAACTCTTTAATTTATTCATCTTTTAAACTTACCTGGGACATAGGCACCAATAAATCATTCGCAGAAAAATCATTCAGTGGCCTCTCAATATTCACAATGGACAAGTCTTCATCGGTGGGAGTCTGATTCATCAACTCCTCCATGATCTCATTTTCATCATTCTGGTCCTTTTTCAGTGAGGAGATCTGAGAGAGTAGTTCATTCCGTTCAATTTCCCACTTGTCCTTATCCTCTAGTAATTCAACAACTCTTCCTTTATGTTCCATCATCTCTTGATGGATTCTGTCTTTTTCTTCTTATAGAGCTAATAACTCGGAAGACTGAACATGCTCAGTGCTTGGGATCTTCAATTTTTTCTTCAAAACCTGGAGTGCATTGTCCTTTTCCTCCAGCATTCTTCTAACTGCCTGTGTGTTATCTTTCTCACCGCCGGAACTAACAATATCTTCTTGTAGTTTTTTAATCTGAATGGCATTAGCCTTATTCTCCACTCTTTCATGTTTCAATTGAATTTCTAATTTATCTACCAAAACTTGCAATTTATTAATCCTTACCATAGCTTGTAACAGGTCTGAATAGATGATGTCACTCGTCTGCTTGTGAAGCTGTATCTTGTCTGGTTCACTGATTTTATCCAACCGGATTTCCATCTCTGACATCTTCTTGTCATTCACCATGGCTAACTTGAATGTATTTCTTTCGACATCTCTGGTAGAGATCAAAGAAGTCTTTGGATTGCGTAAATTTCTTACTCTTGGGAGCAAATTTCTTGTTTCTTCCAGGGACTGTTTTCTTTTTTCCATATAACTTGCTTTGAGTTCTTCTTTTGATTTGAAGGCTGGGCTTGACTCTGAACCATCTACACTTTTAAATGAAAACTGATTTATCTGCACAACTTTTGTTGGGACTAGGGCAACTTTCTTGAAATCATCAGCAATTTCTTCACTTGAATTTCCACCATCTTGAATCAATTTGGATTTTTTATGTGATCCGTCTTCATACAATTCCATACTCTCAACCTCAGAGAGACTTCTCTTAATTACAATACTAGTATTTTCTGATACTGTAACTGGTACAGTACGTGTATCTTCCCTGAACTGCAACAGATTGGTTGTTTCAGCCAAACCTTCGATATATTGGTGATCAAACGGTTTGTTCTTGTTGGCCTGCTTCCTCAAGGAGATTACATGGTGAAGATCATAATTTATTCTTGGCTCCTTCTTGAATTCCATGCCTTCCAATAATGTTTCAGTAAACACTAAGGCACCTTTATTTTTAAAAATGAAAGATCCAACCTTGAGGGGGAATTTAATATTCGAAGATTTTTTGAAAGCTCCAAAATGCTTTTCTTTAGACTGCAACCTCTGCCTCATGAATTCTATTGCAAAAATTATCGGGGTTAGGAAAGCGGGTAACTTATAAGGCTACCTGGTAAATCCATATACCCTTAAAATGGTGGAATCTTTGTGCATGAACCAGTCTCCAATTCAGTCCTCGGGTGAGGACTGCATCAAACACTTCATCTCCTCCAACACATGGGGAAATTCTTCATCAAATAACATTTTATACATCTCTGACATGATTGAATTGGGAAATTCAAACATGTTGATTTGCTTGGGCAAATCAGAGGAGAAGATAGTACTCAAAAACTGCAGCTCAGTGACATTTGAACATAATAGCATGTTCAACAAGTAAGTCTGAAATTTAAAGAACCGGACCTTAGGGAAATCACTTAATTGAAGGTGGATTGTCTCTGCCAGGTACTCATCAAGATTAAACACAGGAAGAGACTGGGATTCAGAACATAAGGAACTTATTTTCAATAAAAAACCAAGGATGACTTCACTCACACGACAATCGTCGTCGAGACCCAAAATTTGACAAACTAAAGATATTACCAATTGAACTTCACTTTTAAAAATATGCACAGGGTAGGGTAAGAAAAGACCGTCTAAAGATTGACCTTCCTTCAAAATAATGGATAATAATTGGCAATGGACTTCAGTCTCGCAACTCTTGAAAAATTTAGCAAGGATTAACTCATTCACAGGTTCACGTTGGTCAGCATAACTATCAGGTAAATTTAGGTTTTCGTGAATGACTTGAGCATTGATTTTACAGAGGATTCGAGAGGTAGAGTGGCTTACAATTATTCTCTGGGAAGGGGAATAATTCACAGCACACCATTCTGCGAATTCTGGAAAATGCAGAATTTGTTCGGGGGCAAAATAATACAAAAAGGATTTATAGACATTCAAGACATCATTTCCCTGTGAACTATAATTCCATAACCTTTCCTTACTAACTGATACGCTTCCTGTAGATAGAAAAGGGTCACACACGCCCCTATCTCTGTTAACCAAGTAATCTTCCCTATCATCTATAATTCAACCAGACCCTTGTGGTTCTTTCTCCTGGTCCATAATCTAGCTAACAATGGCAATTCAGACAGACGAATTATGGGTGTTAAGGCTTACCTGGTAACTGTAGCAGCGTGTGCTTAAAACTGATAGTCGAAGGTTGATGGGTCCGCAAGTCTTTTTCACCAGTCCAATGCCAATAAAATAACCACGGGAGAAGTCAACTGCCTTTTTATAGGACCCCACTCCGGAGCGTCCTTTTGGCGGTTTTCATCAAACTACTTTCGCCTCCGGAGTCGATCACGATCTGACACGTGGACATTAGTTTATATTCCACAACCACCCTTTGCCTTTATCTATCACGCACCTTTTTTCTTAGATATGTTTGTGACCTTTGATCTAATCACCTTTAATTCTTAACCGTAGGATCAAGTGCCACATTACTCATTCCGCCGGGCGCCCTAGTTTTATCCTTCGTGCAACTTTATGCTCCAGAACCATCTACAGCCATCGATGTGATCTACCTTTATATCTACATTATCAGATTTAGTAGCGCGCATCCAATTCTACTGGGAGTCTGGGACTTATCCCCCATGCAAGTTTCCACTCCGGAATCAGTCCCAACCATTGATGTGATCTAAATTTACTTCTTCGTCGTTAGATCAAGAAGCATGTACTCGATTCCGCCAGGGCTTCGTCGTTTAACAAGTGCGTCGGTTTGCGAAGCGGATTCAATATAGACCGTAGATCCCATCCATATAGATCAAAGATTGTTGATCTATACATCATATTAAACTCCACCTACACTTATCTTTCTTGCGTCTTTGAGAGTGCGGACACAATAAGGGCCGTTGATTTCTATCCTTTCGTTTCACACCATATGATCTTTTGATAATTCCTCGTTTGTTCGCCTTTTCATTACACTTTCATATTATAAAAATTTAACCAAAGTATTGCCAAGCGTTATTAGTCCTTCTTCCCACCATGGTCTCTTTGCTCTCTGCTAAATGATGGTGTTAATATCTGGCTCCATCTAGGGATGATATCCTCCCTGCAAGGTATCAAAGAACTCGTAGACCAGGTGCCTGTTTTTTATTTTTCACAGTAACTTCCATAAAACTCATCTTTTGTTTTTCATAAATATATCATTTTTTGTTTTTATAAAGGAAAGTATGCCTCCTGAATCTTAGGGCCTTCACCACGGGCTTCAAACACGTTTGGCGTACCTTTTCCATTGACTTTGTAAAAAAAATAAGTATTTACAGGCTATAATACAAATTTACCTTCCTCTTTCAGGACAGGTAATGTTTCAGGTACCTTCCATTAACAGGGTTACTATCCAGAGGAACCCCATTTGGATATTCTAGTAGAAATGCATTTTGTCCTCTATTACCAGCAATAACATAAGGACCTACCCACATATGATCAAATTTCCCATGTTTGTCTTATTTGGGAGCATCCCACTTTAAGACCAAATTGTCAATCTGAAACTGCTCTTCTTTGATTCTTCTGTCGAAAGTGTTTTTCATTTTTTCTTGATGTGACTGCACCTTGTCATAAGCTTTATTCCTTCACTCATCCAGCTCAATAATCTGATTTATCCTCCTTTGCATATGATTTGGTTCTTCTTGCTAATCTTGGAAATATCTCATAACTGGAACCCCTAATGAAGCTGGAAAAACGAATTCAGTTCCATACACCAGATGGAACAGAGACATGCCAATCGCCCTTTTGGTACTAATCCTATCAGCCCATAGAGCATACTTGAGCTTAGTGTGCCAGGACCTTTTATTATCCTCCAACAGCTTCTTTATGATCCTCACTAAGCTTTTATTCAAACATTCAGCTAACCCATTTCCCTGCGGATAATAGGCAGTTGAATGATTAAGGCTTATATGATACTTGTGACAGAAATTAATCATTTTCTTGGACTTAAACGCAGCTGCATTATCTGTTACTATTCTTCTGGGGCACCCGAATCAAGCCAATATATTTTCCTCGAGGAACTCCATGATTACATTTTCAGTGGCTCTTCTGGTGGGAATAGCTTCGATCCATTTTGTAAAATAATATGTGGCTGTTAGGATCCATTTATGTTGTCCTGATGAATTGGGTTTGATCTCACCAATAAAATACAAACCCCACTGCTGGAATGGGGCTTCTACTGTTATGGGGTTCAAAGGGAGAGGAAGCACTTTTCTTTTCCCATCAAAAATTTGGCATTGATGACACTTATTGATTTCCTTGTAAACATCTGCAAATAATGTAGGCCAATAGTAGCCTGCCCTCAGAATTTTATTAGCAGTTACCTTCCAAGAATTATGTCCTCCACAATCTCCCTTGTGAAATTCTTGGGCTGTATGCTGAGCTTCATTTTCCAAAAGACAATTCAGTAACACACCCCCAAGGTCCTTCCAATAAAGATACTGATTCAAAATACAAAATTTGGCAGCCTTCAGCTTTACAGACTGAGCCCTTGACTTACTCAGTCCTTCTGGCGCTTGCAAATTTTGAAGTACATATACAATGTCAGAGTACCACGGGGATACCACAAAATCAACCATCACTTCCACTTCTGCATCCAACTGATTAGCATGGTGAGATAATAAATTAATTTGTAAAGCCTCACAATTGGAATTAACCATCATTTTAGCTAATCCTTGTCCTTTAATCAGCTTAGTAGGCTTTATTTCTATGTCATACTCTAGCAATGTAGCTATCCATTTCGCTCTTCTGCCTTCTGGATCTGGTTGTGTCAAAATCCCTTTTACTGTAGCAGATGGGACATGTGCAATTATATGTGAATGCAGAACATACACTCTGAAATCTTTCAATGCTTTGATTAAAGCATATGCTTGTTTATCCATGATGTCATATTTCAATTCTCCATCCCTCAACATTTTACTGAAAAATGCTATGGGATGTTCCAAATTCTCACCATTTTTCTGTAGTAAAACTGCTTCTATAGTATATTCTGAAGCATATGAAAATATTGAGAAATATTTGGTAAAATTTGGACTTACCAACACAGGAGCTTCTGATATTGCTTTTTTTATTTCCCCAAAAGACTTTCTGGATTCATTATTCCATTTTACCTCGTGGCCTTTCTTCAGCATATTCGTGATATTCATGAGGATCTCAGCGAAACTTGGTACAAACCTTCTTAGAAAATTTACCTGTCCCAAGAAATATTGTATTTCTTTCTTACTCCTAGGTTCACCGACTTTCAAAATTGCACTCACCCTTTCAGGGTCAATCTTTATTCCATCTTTTGATATTGTATGGCCCAACAACTTTTCTTCTTCTAATGCAAAATTAGACTTCTTTGGATTCAATGATGTACCAAACTTCCTACATTTCATGAACACTTTCTCCAGATGACGTAGATGCTCTCTGTCAGATTTTGAATAGACTGTGATATCATCCATGTAGATCACCACAAAGTTCCCAATTTCCCCTGCAAAAGCAATGTCCATAGCTCACTAAAAAGTAGCTCCTGCATTCATCAAGCCAAAAGGCATCTTTGCATACATAAAAGTACCCCACGGTGTAGTAAAGGCAGTTTTCTCTTGGTCTTCAGGTAACACTTTGATTTGATTATAGCCAGAAAAACCATCTAACATTGAAATTATTTCAACCCCAACTACTTTCTGCAATATATGGTCCATCTTTGGCAAAGGATAATTATCCTTCATTGAAACTTTGTTTAAATTCCTGAAATCTATGCACAATCTTATTTCTCCATTCTTCTTTCTAACAGGAACCAGGTTTGCAACCCACTTTGAAAATCTTAAAGTGACAATGATTTTGGCATCAAACAATTTCTTAATTTCCTTTTCAATGATAGGAAGCAACTTAGGGTTGATCCTTCTGAGCTTTTGCTTGAAAGGTTTCTCTCCAGGCTTTATAGGAATAGTATGTTGTATTATAGATGTATCATACTCCTTGAGGTATTCATAACTCCAAGCAAATACATCTGTATACTTCTTCATTAGTTTCACATACTCTTCTTTTTCTTTTTCAGGGAGTTTCTTCGACAATTTTATAATATTGGGATTTTCTGCAGTGCCAATATTCTTACTTTCAACAGCATCATCAATAGGCTTTACCTTTGGGTTCTTAGCAACATCATTCTGACCAAAACGTTTTTCTAGAGGAATCAAACCCCTAGGTATGAAATTGTTTTTCAATTGAATAATGTCCTTACCTCCCAAAGTTCCCTTTAACTTTTCAGTACCATCCCCTTCTTCATCAGGTCCCCCTTCATTATTTTGGATACTTTCATCATTTTCATTTTCAGTGTCAATAGGAGTATTCACAAATTCTCCTGAGAGTTCTAGGAACCTTCTGATCTGCATGTCATCTTCGAACACCTGCCAATATTTGGAATTATCAGGAATAGATGGTCTATTCACCATTTCAATCTGGTATTCCTTCTGACCAGCCATAGGAGTATCAAATTTTCCAGCAGCCACGACCAAAGAATCAGCTACCAAATTTTCAAGTCTGGGAACTACCTGAACTGTATGCTCTGTAAAGAAGTTTCCTAACATATCCCATACTTCATTTCTATAATCCCTCATCCGAGGATGTCTGGTTTGATAGCTTTCATTTACCTGATTTATTACCAACTCTGAATCTCCCAAGACCCTTATTTTTTGAGCTCCCAAGTCCTTCAAAGCATGCAGAACCAGTAATAAAGCTTCATATTCGGCCACATTATTTGTACATTCAAACATCAACTTATATGACAAAGCTTTGAAATCCCGAATAGGAGAAATTATATACACACTAACTCCAGCACCGGTTTTTGCAACAGATCAATCAAAATACATAATCCATTGGCCTTCCCTTTTTTGTTTCACTTCCCAAGCATCCTGTTCTATCATTTCCTTTTCCTTATTTTCCTCAGACTTCTTCTGCTCCTCAGACTTCTTTTGCAATGCTCCTTCTAAATCATGTAGGACAACATCATTAAATAAAATAGAAGACCCCAAATCAGTATCAACAGCATATATGTGATGAATTCCAGGTTTATCTTGACTGCTCACTACATAAGGAGTTCTTTTTTCACTATATAATCTTCTGCTCCCATCTCGAACAGGAATTGTTACATAAGACATATCCATCTCTAAACTACCTTTCAGCTTGGAAGTCCAAGATCTTGACAATAGTACCCCGAACTTGGGTGGAATATCTGCTACTACCACATCCATAACTATAGTTTTAGATGGCATTTTGTTTAGGGTTACCACCATATCTTTAATCAAACCAAGGCATTTTACTCTTTTAGAATCAAATGAATATAAATCTTTGTAGGGTCTTGTTACTTCCAATCCCAAGCTTTCTACCACTCCTTTAGGCATTAGGTTATGTGATGCTTCTGAATCTAGCATAGCATTGTGGACTACCTTATCATGCACATTTAAACTCAAATAGAAAGGAGGGACCTCTTCACTTTCTAAATTCTCAACCTTTGAACCGAACGAAATAGCAGGATTATCATCATTCAACTCTAAAATGTCCGATTGCCATTCTCCTTGATTTTTGACCATTTTTGTGATAGTATTTCTATATTCAGTATTTCTCAATAACTCATTAAAAGGAACAGAGATCTTTAGCTTTGAAAGTTCATTTTGTAAATTAAAGCCAGAACTAATTCTTTCCACCTCAACTGGAGCCACCTATTTTATTATTTTATCTCTTGGTACATCATTTTCAACCTCTTTATTTGCAAAGGATCCTTTTTGTAGTTCTTTTCCCTTTTCTACATCTAAGGAACTAGAGGGAGGCTGATTTGGGTTTGCCTTTCCTTTATTTATGAGGACATCCCTGTTCCTCAATCTGATTTTCCTTTGTACATCATCCATAGCATGTAAATAACCCCTTTGATACTGCTCGGTCTCCATCTCAAATTACCCATTTCCACCTTCCTGTTCAAACATGTTATGCTCCTCTTCAGTAAGATATATCTCTGAATCCTGTTCTCCAAAAAGATGAATCTCATTTTCAGCGGGATCTTCTTCATCAACAACATAATTCTCAGGAAATGGTGGACGGATTTGTTGTTCCTCCTGATTCCTTGGATTTCTAATGTCTCTTTGTCTATTTTGTGGAGGAACAGGAGGATTTGGCCTTCTGAAATTAGGGTTTCTGATCTGAGGTTCAGCTGGTTCTCTATTGAACCCCCTATTATCAATGGTCAATCTATCCATCAGCTTCTCCATTGTCTTCAACATCATTTCAAAATTTGCATCATTAGTAGAAGAAGAAGTAGAAGGCAAATTTTCTTCTTTTTTCCTCCTATCAATATCTCTATGTTTCATTTTCCCACTCGCCATCATATTTGCTTCCACTTCTAGATCATTTGTAAACATGGCAGCAAGAGTTACTGATTTCCTCTCCCGTAATGAAAATGCAAAATCATTATCAAAAGCTCCAGCATAGTGTAATTTGGTTGTGGCTGCAGAAGGTTTTATATCTTCTGGAATGGAATTGTAAACCCTCATAAACCTGCTAGAAAATTCATGGACAGATTCGAAGCCTCCTTTCTTGAGACTGTTATATTGAGATAAAAGTTGTAAAGGGTTCTGTTTATCATCCCACCTATCCAGAAATGCATTTTGGAAAGCCTGAAAATTCACTATAGACCCATTCGGCAAATCTTTAAACCATTTCTTTGCCTCACCCGACAAACTTTGGGCTAACAACCGCATTTTAACATCAGGATAATCAACTTCTTCTAGGTCAATGAAATCTTCAAACTTGGCAACATGTTGTTTTGCAGTTATGTCACCTTCTCCATAAAACAAAGAAATTCTTTGGGAATAGTTCTGAGGGAGATCATGTAATACAGTGGGTAGACGCAAGGGAGCAAATCTGGCTGCCATTGGTCTAGGTGGATTCACAGGAACTGAAGAGCTTTGGGTATTTTGGGAGGTGAATGTTTCAGCTTTTGCGGTTTGTAAATCTCTCCAGAGAGAATCTAACAAATAGGACTCTAACCTACGAGGATTAAACTCAGTATTCTTGAGATCAGACTCAAATTTAGTTCTCAACAGATTTTTCCAGCATTAACTCCCCATTCTGGATCAATATGGGAATCTCCAGATGATGATGCACCAAACAAAGGAAAACTTAATTTTTCTTTTAAATAACTTTTATGGGTCTTCAAAAATTTTCAAGAATTCGTTATCAGAGTTACCTCGCGTGTGTCTTCTCAAAGCCAGAATGACTTTTTAAGTTCTGAAAAAGCTTTCACAATGGAGTCGCCAAGGCAAATAAACAACCTTTCTTCTTGATAAAATTCCTGTTTGCCCACAGAAATTTCTCCTTAAACACTGTCGTTCTCCCAGGGTAGATATGCACTTTCGTTCCCCGGCAACGGTGCCAATTTATTAGCACTCAGAATGTACCCAGGTTGTGGAAGGTATATCTCAAGGTAACAACAAAAACCACTTTAAGAAAGAACTAGCTTTTCTTTCTAGAGAGGGATCTCTTGGATACAGATTTAACAAGGCTAGATGTAGGTATCAAGATTCAAAGATTATATAGGTGGTTGAAACAATACTCATAACCATTGGGCATGGAGTCACATATAGATAAATCACATAAAATCAGATGCATAGAAACTCATCAAAGCCAAGGCAACCATTCAATTTCAGTCATTCATTTAATCCTTTTGGAGTAGAAGAAGCAGAGTACAGTCCATCAATACAGAGCATCAAAATATGAATTCAATATTGACTTTAGCAGAAAGGTTTATAAAATATTTGAAACAATGATCAGAGCATAATAAATATGAATTCCAATCATTCAACACTTGGTTCCAAATACAAAGAAAATAGAAGGGAATGAACACAAGAAAACACAATCACAAAGAAAGAAGCACAGACTGTAATACAAATGTCGCAGGAATCTCTAAAAATTTCCCCACATTCAATTTCTTGCTCAAAAATATATATGTCTTTCAAAACACTTAACAACAGGACGGGTTCCAACCCCCATCAAATAAAATAGATGCAAATATATACATAAACAGATTAATCTTCCAAGAAGATTCATAACTGAATGACCGACTTAATTTAAAGTCTTGTAACTAAATCCCTAACTTCTAGGAATAAATTACAGCTTCAATCCTAACTGATCATTTAATTAAATCAACTTGGTACAAGCTCTATCCCAGCAGGTCTTCAGCGTGCGACAGCTGTCCTATGAATGAACGATGTATTTTGTTTTCCTAAACCTTTCCACAGCTTTCCACTGCTCCGCACTTGGGGTGTCACATTCCATCATTTCTCGAATTGCCACTTCAAGCTCCATGTAAGCTTCGTATGACACCTTGGGCAATCCTTTTCTGACAAGCAAGAACTTTTGTAAAATCTTGAAATCCTCCGTCAACTTATCCACAATAGCTTTCCCGGTTAAGCCTTTTTCCAAGTCATCAAATTTTGAGTGGTCCATGCGGCTCTGAACTAGCAAGCTGTGATAGTGCTCCTGAGAAAACATCCACTCTTCCTTGTCCCAAAAGGAAGGTAGGCCATCCTCGAACAGCTCCTTGAAAACCTGCTTGAAGTTATTAACCTGTAAAATCATTTCGTCGGCTCTGTCCTAGACTGTCTTCATTAAATGATGCTTGTGGATAAACTTCTTAGCCCACAGTACTATTGATATCCTGTCTTTTATTCCCATATCATGCAATTTCTGATATGTCAATGAATTTAAAAAGTTCAATGTGTTCTAGGCTATGGCAAGAGGCTTTCTTTCCATATGTTCATTCACTAACTTTAACCTTTGGTGCGCCAACTTGATTAATATACTCCGATCATCAATAAAATTTAGATAGTTCCGGAATTTGGTAATCTCTATAGACAAGGTGTCCCAAATGATATGTTTTGCCCCTCGGAGAGGACCTTTCCCGATGTTTTTTTCTTTTAGTTCATTGAATTTTTTCTGCAACTGATTCCTGTCCTGCAATATTTTATTCTTTCTTTCATTCACTTTTGTCAGCTCAGACTTTATCTTTTCATTTTTTACTTTCAACTCTTTAATTTCTTCATCTTTTAAACTTACTTGGGACATAGGCACCAATAAATCATCCGCAGAAAAATCATTCAGTGGCCTCTCAATATTCACAATGGACAAGTCTTCATCGGTGGGAGTCTGATTCATCAACTCCTCCATGATCTCCTTTTCATCATTTTGGTCCTTTTTCAGTGAGGAGATCTGAGAGAGTAGTTCATTCCGTTCAATTTCCCACTTGTCCTTCTCCTCTAGTAATTCAACAGCTCTTCCTTTATGTTGCATCATCTCTTGATGGATTCTATCTTTTTCTTCTTGTAGAGCTAATAAATCGGAATACTGAACATGCTCAATGCCTCGGATCTTCAATTTTTTCTTCAAAACCTGGAGTGCATTGTCCTTTTCCTCCAGCATTCTTCTAACTGCCTGTGTGTTATCTTTCTCACTGCCGGAACTAACAATATCTGCTTGTAGTTTTTTAATCTGAATGGCATTAGCCTTATTCTCAACTCTTTCATGTTTCAATTGAATTTCTAATTTATCTACCAAAACTTGCAATTTATTAATCCTTACCATAGCTTGTAACAGGTCTGAATAGATGATGTCACTCGTCTGCTTGTGAAGTTCTATCTTGTCTGGTACACTGATTTTATCCAACCGGATTTCCATCTCTGACATCTTCTTGTCATTCACCATGGCTAACTTGAATGTATTTCTTTCGACATCTCTGGTAGAGATCAAAGAAGTCTTTGGATTGCATAATTTCTTACTCTTGGGAGCAAATTTCTTGTTTCTTCCAGAGACTGTTTTCTTTTTTCCATATAACTTGCTTTGAGTTCTTCTTTTGACCTGAAGGCTGGGCTTGACTCTGAACCATCTACACTTTTAAATGAAAACTGATTTATCTGCACAACTTTTATTGGGACTAGGGAAACTTTCTTGGAATCATCAGCAATTTCTTCACTTGAATTTCCACCATCTCGAGTCAATTTGTATTTTTTATGTGATCCATCTTCATCCAATTCCATACTCTCAACCTCAGAGAGACTTCTCTTAATTACAATACTAGTATTTTCTGATACTGTAACTAGTACAGTATGTGTATCTTCCCGGAACTGCAACAGATTGGCTATTTCAGCCAAACCTTCGATATATTGGTGATCAAACGGTTTGTTCTTGTTGGCCTGCTTCCTCAAGGAGATTACATGGTGAGGATCATAATTTATTCTTGATTCCTTCTTGAATTCCATGCCTTCCAATAATTTTTCAATAAACACTAAGGCGCCTTTATTTTTAAAAATGAAAGAGCCAACCTTGAGGGGGAATTTAATATTTGAAGATTTTTTGAAAGCTCCAAAATGCTCTTCTTCAGACTGCAACCTCTGCCTCATGAATTCTAATGCAAAAATTCTTGGGGTTATGAAAGCAGGTAACTTATAAGGCTTCCCGGTAAATCCATATACCCTTAAAATGGTGGAATCTTTGTGCAGGAACTAGTCTGCAATTCGGTCCTCGGGTGAGGACTGCATCAAACACTTCATCTCCTCCAACACACGTGGCAATTCTTCATCAAATAACATTTTATACATCTCTGACATGATTGAATTGGGAAATTCAAACATGTTGATTTGCTTGGGAAAATCAGAGGAGAAGATAGTACTCAAAAATTGCAGCTCAGTGACATTTGAACATAATAGCATGTTCAACAAGTAAGTCTGAAATTTAAAGAACCGGACCTTAGGAAACTCACTTAATTGAAGGTGGATTGTCTCTTCCAGGTACTCATCTAGATTAAACATAGGAACAGACTAGGATTCAGAACCTAATGAACTTATTTTCAATAAAAAACCAAGGATGACTTCACTCACACGACAATCGTTGTCGAGACCCAAAATTTGACAAACTAAAGATATTACCAATTGAATTTCACTTTTAAAAATATGCACAGGGTAGGGTAATAAAATACCGTTTAAAGATTGACCTTCCTTCAAAATACTGGATAAAAATTGGCAACGGACTTCAGTCTCGCAACTCTTGAACAATTTAGCAAGGATTAACTCATTCACAAGTTCATGTTTGTTAGGGTAACTATCAGGCAAATTTAGGTTTTTGCGAATGACTTGAGCATTGATTTTACAGAGGATTCGAGAGGTAGAGTGGCTTAAAATGATTCTCTGGGAAGGGGAATAATTCACAGCACACCATTCTATGAATTCTGGAAAATGTAGGGTTTGTTCGAGGGCGAAATAATACAAAAAGGATTTACAGACATTCAAGACATCATTTCCCTGTAAACTATAATGCCATAACCTTTCCTTACTAACTGATACGCTTCCTATAGACAGAAAAGGGTCGCACATGCCCCTATCTCTGTCAACCAAGTAATCTTCCCTATCATCTATAATTTGACCAGACCCTTGTGGTTCTTTCTCCTGGTCCATAATCTAGCTGACAATGGCAATTTAGACGGACGAATTATGGGTGTCAAGGCTTACCTGGTAACTATTGCGGCGTGTGCTCAAAACTGATAGTCGAAGGTTGACGGGTCCACAAGTATTTTTCACCGGTCCAACACCAATAAAATAACCATGGGAGAAGTCAACTACCTTTTTATAGGACCCCACTCCAGAGCGTCCTTTTGGCAGTTTTCATCAAACTACTTTTGCCTCCGGAGTCGATCACGATCCGACACGTGGACAGCGGTTTATATTCTGCAACCACCCTTTGCTTTTATCTATCACACACCTTTTTGTCCTGGATCAGTTTGTGACCTTTGATCTAATCACCTTTAATTCTTAACCGTAGGATTAAGTGCCACGTTACTCATTCCGCTGGGCGCCCTAGTTTTATCCTTCATGCAACTTTATGCTCCGGAACCATCTACAGCCATCGATGTGATCTACCTTTATATCTATGCCGTCAGATTTAGTAGCGCGCATCCAATTCCACTGGGAGTCTGGGACTTATCCCCCATGCAAGTTTTCGCTCCGGAATCAGTCCCAACCATTGATGTGATCTAACTTTACTTCTCCGCTGTTAGATCAAGAAGCATGTACTCGATTCTGCCAGGGCTCCATCATTTAACAAGCACGCTGGTTCGCAAAGCGGATTCAATATAGACCGTAGATCCCATCCAGATAGATCAACGATCATTAATCTATACATCACATTAAACTCCGCCTACACTTAACTTTCTTGCATCTTTGAGAGTGCGGACACAATAAGGGCCGTTGATTTCTATACTTTCGTTTCACACCATAGGATCTTTTGATAATTCCTCGTTTTTTCACCTTTTCATCACACTTTCATATTATAAAAATTTAACCAAAGTATTGCCAAGCGTTATTATTCCTTCTTCCCACCATGGTCTCTTTGCTCTCTGCTAAATGATGGTGTTAACACGATTGATATGAAATAGATTGAAAACATGGAATCAATTTGTAGTAATAAATAATCCTTTCATCTATTTAAAGTAAATCGCATGACATTGGTCCTTGTGGGTCTAGGCCATTATGGCTTCCTCCGAGAGTTAGCAACTCTAAAGATGCTGAAGGGACTAGATTTGGATTCATAAATGAAGGAGATCATCCTTGTCTTGTAGATCAAATTTCTACACTATTATCTATTTAGACCATATTGATTCACATACAAAAATCATCAAAAACTCACTTTAAAATCAAGCACATCACATTCATGCTTGTAATCAATTTATTAATATTTAAAAAAATCCACTTAAAGAAAAAGAAGTTTTTAACTGCGTTTTCACAAGGTGCAAAGAGTAATTAATGGTTATTAGTTAATGAGTTAAATGTTAGTAGGTTTGAAATAAAATTAGAGGGTTTAGTGGTTGAGTTTGTTGGAAATCTATTGGTTAGTAGGTTAGTGTGTTAGTATTCAAATGGTTAATGGGTTAGAAGGTTATCAATTTATTAATTGGGTGAAAGCATGGAGGTGGGTAACACTTTTTGTCCAAATTTGGCGATGAAAACCTGATTTTTTACTTATGTGCTAGATAGAAGCCCTCAAAACACATATATGCCATGTGAATTTCGACTTGTAGTAAAAACAAAAATTCTAGAATTGGCTTCCCAAATTCTAGAATATTTTCATGCCCTCGATCAGGGTATGTAGCTCAATTGAGGTATTCAAATCCCTCGATGGAGGGTTTATTAAACCCTCGATCAAGGGCCTAATAAACCATCAATCGAGATACTCTTAAAACCTCGATTAAGGTAGTTTTGAAACCCTCGATCAAACTACGACCTCGATCGAGGTCCTGTTTTGTTAAAATACTAAACAAAAGTGCCTAGGAATGGACTTAGGCATTGAGGGCATTAATGCCATTTCAACTACATGCCCAACCACATTTCCCACCCAAATTCCTAAAGGAATTCTATATAAACATAAAATATAAAACATAAACATGTTACTAATTTTATCCTTCAAAATTGACTAACCTATTTGAAACAATGCTTGTGTTCTAATGAAAATTTAGCATTGTGTATTGTGTTTACATATTGTTGCAGGTATGAATTTGGATTGTTGATCAATAATAATGGGAAGCAAGAAACGTCGAAGTAAAATATCTACTCGAAATCAAAGAAACTAAAAAAAAATAAGAGAGAAAGATAGATAAAGAAAAGAGGAGAAAAAACAATCTTGATAGGAGAAGAATTTGCAAATCAACCTACGATGGGAGAATCAAAAGTTATGCAATTTCATATTCATATATATATAGTTTCATTTTCATAGTGATCTAGTTCATATAATTTCATATTCATATATTCATATAATTTCATATTGCATATTCATATATTCAGTTTCATAGTGTTCTAATTCATAATTTTTATATATATACATGTTGTACATTGTTTAAAATTTAATAATAATTTTGTAATTAATTCATAAACTTATATACATTGAATGTGCATGTATTCATTTATTGTATGAGCATGTATTCATATATATGTATTCATAATTGTATGTACATTGTATAATTTCATATTCACATATTCAT
>LPNX010833554.1:23302-35989 GCA_001517045.1 Pseudotsuga menziesii
ATATACAAAGTGTATTATAGTATCAGTAAATAGTTGTCCAATGAAATTAGAGAATAGTTGATGAATATATATAATTATAGTTCATAATATTCTAGCATAATATCTAGTTCTAGAAATAAATATGCATATATCCATTAGCCTCACACAACCTCACATACAAATGAATTTTATAATTTGATAATACAGTCTCACATGTAAATGAATTATAATTTGATAATATAGCCTCACATATATATAATTTTTATGTTAAAAATTACAAAGATTGTTCTCAATCGGAGTTGATTGCACCATCATAGGTTGACTTGCATCTTCTCCTCGTAATATTGCACTTATTTTCCTCATCCTTTCTATAGTCTTATCTATCATTTCATTGATTTTAATATGATTTTAATTTCATATTCATTTATTCATTTTCATAGTGTTCAAATTCATAATTTATATATATCCTATTACATACTAATATTTCATGTGTTTTATGTTACACATTACATGTTCTATGCTACACATTGCATATTCTATGTTACACATTACATGGTGTATGTACTATGTTGATATTTCATATTGTGCATTGATGAAATTTATTCAATTTTTTCAAATTTAATTATAAAAAAATGGTTATCACTCATATTAATGAACATACAAAAACATTTCCATAGACCTCCTATAATGATGATAACTAACTTTACAATTTGTATTTAATATAGAAACTAATTGTTCATAACAACTCACATATCTTCAATAGTTTTGTGTACAATGATTAATGGAATATAATATATGTAGAATAAATGGAAAGCCTTTGTAGAATTTGGTTCAAGTATTTGTACACTCTAATTAAGACCATGAATACTTTATGAAAAATGTTTTTATTGAATATATTGCATGTTTAAATTTATTGATATTTTTGGTGACAAACTAACTTACAAGTGACGCACTCGATTGAACTTAAGCAAATGTAAATAATCATGTACAAATGACTAGGACTCATATGTCTTTAAGCATTGATGACAATGTTGATCTCAAAGAAAATCAACAACTATGACAAATTCAAGAATTCATTCGCCTCGAATATGATATGTAAGAGATCATTGTAAATATACGAAAATAAATACATTTAGAGAATATTCAAGCTTGTATAAATATTTGCTATTTTTTAACAAACGGTGACAATATGATAAGTAAAATAAAATTTCATTCAAGCTTGTTTTTATTTGTTGATTTGTTAACAAAAAATGAAAATATGATAAAATCAAAATAAAATGCTATTCAAGATTGTATAATTTATTTGCTAATTTTTTTAACTAACAATGGCAATATGATAACTAAAATAAAATGTTATTTTTGAGCTTGTATTTATTTGCTATTTTTTTAACAAACAATTGCAATATGATAAGAAAAATAAAATGTGTATCTATTGTTAAAATTGTCATGGATATATTAAACAATTATCATTATTTCATCAAAATATTATAGTTTATGAAGTTATATGTTTTGCTAGCACGCTTATATGAAGTTATTATTTTTTACGAAAAGAGAATTGATTGCAAGCATGTACATAAAGGTTGTCCATTCTATGTTAACGTAACTTGTGGACCAATGGGTTTTATATTAAATTTTATGCAATGGGTGTCATAGGTTGCATCAAATACAGACTCACATAAGTGTAAATTATATGCAGAAGACACCGTGATGATAATCATTTTGATCTTCTAAATGATGCAAAACTCTTTGTAATTTATAAACCATCTTATTGCATTGCCTTAAGGAGATTTTATTGCAACAACATTTAATTTTTGTGCTTTAAAAACAAATATTCTTTCATACTGCATTTGTTTAAAATTTTGTAATTCGCTTATTTCCCGTTGAAAGAAAATGAAATTGAACAACGTAAAATTCCCTTATTTGGTCAGAGAACTAAACAATTTCAAAATTAAATTAAATTATGTAGGGATAGATCCTGGCCAACCATTACAGGATCATGCACCCTTTGATTTCTCAACAATAATTGGGAGATTCAATGACGTTGGAATGGCTGCAAATTGTTTAAGAGGATTGGATGATGCCACTCAAGAAGAGTTTGGGAACCCGACCCCTAATAGGACAATTAGAGAGCATGTTAGTAACATAATCAAGTTTTACATTGAAGAACAATCAGTGATTACACAAGCTCAAATCCTACATGGATTGATAAAACACAAAAAATTGAAACATGCCACAAAGTTGTTGGGTTTTAAGGATGTTAAAAATAAAAATGTATGTGAGAATGTAACAGAAAATGTAACAACTGCAATACCTGCATTTGGAAAGTCAAGAAAAACTGATATCAGAGCTACTCGTAGGGAAATTATAAGTGATATTGTGGTACGAAGCACTTGAAGAAATCAAATGATCACAACAATTTCAAATTTGCTCCACGTTTCAAGAAAAACATTGCATAAACACACTAAATTCACGGTAAAGATAGATGAAAACAATGAAGCTGCTTGTTGGGCTCTTATTTTAAGAGAAGCATATAAGGATAGGATGGAAGAGGGAATCATAGAGAAGGTGATAGAGTATTAGGACAACCATTCTCATGTTATACCAGATTGAAAACATGCCCTGAGACAATGTTTTGGTAGGAATTTATAAGGAGAATTGCAAGCATGTTATGGACATGACAAGAGTTGCTTTGTTCGAGGAATTCAAAGAATCAAATACCGATGTCCAGATCTCATTTATCATGTTCAGTAAGTTGAAACTGTGATATATTAGGACGAATACGATTTAGGACACTTGTTGTTGTCCACACCACATTGAATTCCAGTTAAACCATGACACATTTGTTGATTTTTGCAAAAAACATTGGGATTGTGAACCAACTCCTCACACGGTGCGGGATTTTATTTCTATCATACTATGCAATAGGAATCCTAAAAAATGTGTTTTCATTAAAGCATGTGTACGTGGGAGAATATTCCATGAATGTGGGGATTTGGCATTGTTTCATAGTAAGTTTTGATGCCAACCCGAACCAGAGTACTTAATTCAAATCACCAAATTGAACTAGTAAACCAATTCAAATAAAATTCCCCAGGAATAGTTAGGTTCTAGTTTAGTAGAACCTCTAAACTTAGTTGTATGGCTAAGTCCTTCTGCAATACCTTTCCACAACTTGCAGGATGTAGGATGCCAGCGTACATTTTTCCAATTAAAATGGACCTCTCGCAATTACGTGCCCACGATGGTCATTCCGCATGTGGGATACGGGATGCACCTTTTCATTTTTCGAATTATGACTCCCAAAAATATTCTCCCGCAAACTTCTGTCTAAACCGTTGATTTGTTACAGGGGCAGATCTGGACCGTCGATCTTTATCTTGATGCGGATCTTGTCCTCAACCATTGATTTCTTTTGCAGAATGTTTTCTGCTCGTTAATATTTGATCAAATGTGGAAATTTATTTAACTATGCGAATCTAATTTATTTTACTACAGAATTTGACTGCCACATTCAGTCTTCATTTATTCTTTCATTGATCGATTTTGCTCCATAACCTGTAACAAGGTTATCTCTGCATACGCATTTCATTAATGAAATCCTCAAGGATTGTATACTTAATTCTCCTTTGATTGACCAGAGAATCGATCAATCGGTCTCTGTTTCTCCCACTTTCAGAAACCTTGAACTCATACATAGACTATCAATCTTTTATAGAATTTAACAAGCATTTAACTCACAATTTCACACATTCAGATAGAATGCAATTTACATATAGAGAATTATGCCAAAATAGGCTTTTTCATTCATCTAATGAAACTGTACATACAAACTAATCTCAGAACATGTGTTTTGATCTCCTTAGGCCTGATACATATTTAGTCAGTCTTTCCTCTATTTCCTATAGGCCTTACATACCTCTCTATCTATGTACATCTGTCTTCTATCCCCTTCCTACCTCTCTATGCCTTATAGGCTTACATATATATATACAAACAGAACTCTGAAGCCAATTCTGGTTCAGATCCAATAAAAACAAAAATCTCCTACAGTTCATCAACTGTTATCTATTTTAAGTAACTTTCTCTCAATGACTCACTCCATTTGACATGGCTTATTTACATGACTCATCACTCACCTAGTGAATCACCTAAATGACTCACCACCATCTAGAATCACATATTTTACATAGATTTATTTACAAAGTGATATTTTGAAGACCATCAATTCAAAATTTAAGGTCCCTTCTAGGCCTAATCAGACTTTGAACTTGAATTTGGATGGAGAGTAGGATGCTCCTGCATCAGACACCCCAGGAAGAAAGAAATATGACCTCTAGGTGATATCCTTCCATCTTCAATATACCTGGATCCCAAAATTTATTCTGTAGCATATCATCCATCTCATCATGTTGTTTTGTCCTTGTCATCTTTAGTTCTCCTAGTGTCCAAGTTCTCTATTGTAATGCTCCACTAGCCTTGCTTATGCAATCTTCTTCTGTCATCTGTCTTCTCTTGCTGCTTTGCTTTTTTTTTTTTGCTGATGAAAATATTCATTCTTTCCTAATGCCTTCTTTGATACATCTTCACCATTAGTAAACATAATTCTTCAATCTCCATGTCTAATCTATCCTTTTCTTGATACACCTGCATCTTCTTTTTCTGAAATTGCTTTTGTCCTCTTGAATCTCTGTTGCTATCCACTAATTTATAAAATAATTTAGTGATTTTAGTTGTTGTCTTCTCTTTTCCAATTTTTTCATCAAACAATAAGCATTCATGTTTATCAACCCTTGGATTGATCAACCAATATTCTAACATTTCTAACTCTTCATCCTAATTTCTGAAGTTAGAAAATTTTCCTTTGTCTTCATTAACCAACTCTGCAACAATAATTTCTTCGAGGTATTGATCATCCTCTTAGGACACTATAGTCCCTTCATGTTTCATGACAAATTTCTTCCCGAGTCTGTCAACAACACTACTATCCAAATATGTAAGTGTTCTCTCTAGTTTAACTCTACGAGACAATTTCATCTCATTCTTCGATTCCAGAACAATCTTCTGGCTTTGATCCATGTCAAGAATACATGGATACTCTCCTTATTCTTCCTTTAGATATAGGGAAACCTTACAAGGTTCAGCACGTGTTATTCCTCTAGATATGCACAATTCATTAATTTCAAAACTATTGAAATTTTTATCTCCCATTGAATTTCTTATCAACACATTTTTATTCCGATCTGAACTCTCCCAAGAGTTCATGAGACTTTTAGCTAGTCCCTTTTCTGTAGCATCTTCTTCTAAGATGATTTTATGTTCTGCTTCACAATAGTGAACATATTCTTCTTTCAATGGCCTGATTTTAATTTTTCCTTTCTTCCCCAAATCATCCATCCTATGCTTCACAACCTGCATAGACACATATTTTAAGTGTTCTTCAAAACCTGCAAACATACACCAATAATCATTTTCAAAAACATGGATTTGAATTCCTTGTTGATATCTCCTTTGGCATCCTCTTTTTGTGTTGGTCTGAACACAACATCAATTTTTCACAATCACCTATTTCTTGATAGAATACCATACCATCTATAACATAATTATACTCTGTTATCATGCTTTTGAAAAGCACATCTTCTTTTTCTTCAAACTTCATGACAGTCCAAGGTGATTGTTCAACTTTATCCTTCATCAAAATGCAATTTTGATTCTTCCCTATATAAATGTCTTTGCACATTTCTTTTTCTTCCTTCATATTTAGATCATCTTTAATTGACTATGTTCCTCCATCAAGAAACCCGTAAATGAGTTCCCTTTGCTGAAATAACTCAGACCTTTCTTTATTTGAGAGACTTTCTTCATTACATTTGATTTCATCAAAATTTAAGATAGTTTCAAAAGACTTCCTATCATCTGTAACAAAATATGCAATCACAAAAAAATCATCAATTTCAAAAACATAAGACCTCTTCATCTCATTCGGCCTCACAATCATCTCCTCCATAATTTTAACTATATTCTTTATAGAATTTATGAGACTCTCAATTATCCTCTCTTTTTCTACTTCATCATCCTCTCCAAGCAAAGGACCCTATTCAGGTTCACAATATGAAACCTCCATCTCATATTCAACTTCTTTGAGTTCTTTCTTCAATTCAACAAACATATTTTTTTGTAGCTTCACCTGTAGCGAATGCCATCTTACCTTCTTTTTCATGACCCAACCATACCTCTGGTTTTTTTCTTTGGAAGCTTGCACATGCTTCTCAAAGAAAAAAATGTATTTTGCTAATATAGTGATTCTTTGTCATCTTCTTCTCTTTCTTTCTTTTTTCTTCTGCTGTGGCTTTTCTCTAAACCCCTGAAATGACCTTCAGTAGTCATTGTTTCTATCTCCCTCTCTTTTGTGAACTTCATCTTGTCCACTTGTGGACTTCTTTCCTAAGCATCCCTCAATAAGTCTCCACACTTGTCTATTATGCCTCAACAAGATATATCTCCTCAATCTTTCCCTTTTGGTATCTCTGGTTCTTATCCTCTAGAACCTTTTTGAGAAACTCCTTTGCTCTTCTGTTTGGCTTCTGCAGGTCCACTTCTTTTTTTAGAACATGCACTAGTCCTCTCTTTTCCAACCTCTATTGGATTTATGGGTTCTGCCACTTCTTTCTCAAGAAATTATCTTTCCTCTAATAGTTTACAAACTCTTCATCAAGAATACAATTATCCTTGATACATCTCCTGCCATGGCTGCTATCAAAACTTTCTTTTTTGTTTCAAACAATTCTTATAACTAGATTTAAATAAAACATCAATCATTCCATACCTTTAAGAATATCAACAGTCTTCTTCCACTCATACGATTGGATGAAACATCTCTCGTACTATATTCAAATATCCTCTTCTTGATCTTGTCTTCCTTGTTGAATCCTCCAAAGGATTTATTTTGCACTTTCTTCTATGGCTAGAATCAAAATTCAATATAAACCACACCTTCTCTATCTGCAATCAATCATGAATACCCTCTTACCTGACTACCCTTCTCACACAATTTTTAGTCTTTAACTTCAAAATGAATTGAAATTAGAAATTTATTTATGTCTTATGCAAAATCCTTGTTCTTTGCTCCTCGTGCATCAGTGATCTTCTCCTCATACTCAGGCAGTGAGCTGCATCCAAGATTTCGTAGCAAGTCCCCTTATTTCCATTTTTACCACATCAAGCAATTTCCATAACTTTATCCTATGGTATTATAAGTTCTCTCCTATAGATCTTTCATCATGGGCTCAACTGATCAACTGAGCTACTATGCAGAATTTGTGTCCTACTTTGATACCAAATGATTCCAACCCAAACAAAAGCACTTAATTCAAATCACCAAATTGAACTAGTAAACAAATTCAAATCAGCTTCCCTAGAGAATAGTTAGGTTCTAAATTATTAGAACCTCTAAAGTTAGCTATCCAACTAAGTCCTTCCCCAATACCTTTCTGGAACTCCTTTTTTGTAACTTGCGGGATGCGGGATGCGGGCATACATTTTTTTAATTAAAATGGACCTCCCGCAATTACGTTCCCACAATGGTATTTCTGCATGTGAGATGTGGGATGCAGGGTGCACCTTTTCATTTTTCAAATTACAGCTCCCACAAATACTATCCCACAAACTTTTGTCCAAACCATTGATCTATTGTGAAGAGGATCTGTATCGTTGATCTTTATTTTGATGCAGATATTGTCCTCAACCATTGATTTCTTTTGCGGAATGTTTTCTTCCCTTTGATCTTTGATCAAATGTGGAACTTCATTTAACTATGCAGATCTAATTTCTGTTACTGTGAAATTTGATTGCCACCTTCAGTCTTCATTGATTCTTCCATTGATCGATTTCGCTCCGTAACCCGTAACAAGGTTAACTCTACACACGCATTTCATTAATGAAATCCTCAAGGATTTTTTACCTGATTCTAATTCGATTGACCATAGAATCGATCAATCGATCTCTGTTTCTCCCACTTTCAAAAACCATGAACTCATACATAGACTTGTTAATCTTTTACAGAAATCAAACAAGCATTTAACTCACAATTTCACACATTCATACATAATGCAATTTACACACATGAAATTATGCCAAAATAGGCTTTTCATTCATCTAATGAAACTGTACATAAAAAATAATCTAAGAACCTGTGTTTTGATCTCCTTAGGCCTCATACATCTTTAGTCGGCCTTTCCTCTATTTCCTACAGGCCTTACATACCTCTCTATCTATGTATCTCTGTCTTCTATCCCCTATCTACCTCTCTATGCCTTGTAGGCTTACATATATATATATACAAATAGAACTTTGAAACCAATTCTATTTGAGATCCAATAAACACTCAACAATATCCTACAATCCATCAACTGTTATCTATTTTAAGTAACATTCAATCCTATCTCAATGACTCGCTCCATTTGACATGTCTTACTTACATGAATCATCACTCACCTAGTTACTCACCCAAATGACTCACCATCATCTAGAATCACATATTTTACATAGATTTATTTACAAAGTGATATTTTGAAGACCATCAATTCAGAATTTAAGACCCCCTCTAGGCCTAATTAGACTTTGAACTTGAATTTGGATGGAAATCAGGATGCTCCTGCATCAAGTTTCCTATCGATCCAACACACCCTGGATTGTCAGATATCATATTAAGTGGAAGAGATATGAGTATGTCTCCATGAATCCATAATCTTCTTCCTATGTTCTATCCAAGAGGATCGACTTGCTCGAGGATGATATTCCTATTTCAGACTTCATGGACAAGTTTCAAAGTCAGATTTACAAATCCATTAAACACTCTCATAGGTCTAGGTGGAAATCTTTAGAATTTAAGCATTCTCGTGAGGTTTTTGAGCGCCCAGGAACAATCCTATCAGTGCTAGACTTTGTTCAGAATTACACATTTACTCTTCAAAGAGAGATACAAAGCGATTGTTATCACTCCGATCAGGTGTCCATCTTCCTACATGTATTGTATAGACATGATCAGGAGAGCATTGATGGTAGGGATAGCACTCCTCAGTCACACAATGTGATCAAGGAAAACCATTTTTATGTCAGTGATGATCGTGAGAACAAAACATTGTTTGTTTAACACTTCTTTGGGTTGATTTATGATTCAATAAAAAAGAATGGTGTGTCATTTACAAAACACTGGATTTGGTCAGATGGGTGTGTGTGGTAGTTCAAATCGGCACGTTGCTTTTATTGGTTGAGTTTCCCTCACAAAGAGACAAGAATTCGACATAGTGGGGATTTTTTAAAATATGGTACAGAATGTAACACCCTGGTTTTGACCCCATTGCATAAATTGTACATGATGTATATATTGTAAATGATCATGGTGTGGAGCTAAAGTCCAAGGCCCCACCATTGATCGGTTATGCTATGTTTTGGGATTTAAATTTGTCACAGATTGTATACCGAGGCATGCGGCATACGTTTTGAGGTTATCATCATGTAAATTTGCATCTATAATTAAAATAAACCCGACCAGCTACGATCACGACAACTAAATCGAAAGGGGCATGATTTTCACAAGGATAAGGATGTGGGGGAATTTGTCAAACCTTGGCTAATGAGGGAAAATACCCATGTGTCTTCTTTCCTTGTTTTTATTGCAACCACCTCCATTGAAGAATTACTGCTGGTGGTTGAGGCAGTTAATTGCTTTGGGAGTGGGCATGGCAGGAATGTCAGTCCTCACCCACATGCACACTCCACCACAGCAGTTGACTTCACTCAGGGAGGAAATTCGACTCTTCCAAGGACGAGCTGAAGCACTCACTCACTCCCCTTTTCATGCACTGCTGGTTTTCTATCCATCCACGCACTTCCAATTTGTGTCCTTCCTGCTGTTTGTTCATCCACGGACAAAAATAGAGCCGTTTCTCCTCACGCAGGACCTCCATTGTCTGTTCATTCCTCATAGGGTCAGATTGTTTTCCATGCACAGGTATTTTCCTGGTTTTCCAATTGATGCAGCGAGCTGAGAGTCGTGCTCTTTTATACATGATTTACTGTGCTGTTGTGGTCCTCTCACACACAAGCAATTGCTTGCTGGTCTCACGCACAGCAAGCTAGGAGCCGTTTTGCCACCATTGCCCACGATTTCCTGTAGGAAGCCATTCCATGTTTAAGAACTATGCGGGGTCTGTGTAATTCCTTTTTTCGCTTGTTTCATTTCCCTGGACGGACTGCTAATTTCCCCCTGTTGGAATTATGTTTGCTGTTGTGCTTGGGACTGTTAAAATTCACCCAAGAGTCGTTTTTCTCTTGCTTAAGCTGGGATAGCTGATTTGATTGCATGTATGTGCAATGGTTGGTCTTCGGACTGTGTAAGGAGCAGGGATGGGGGATTAGTTTTGCTTGATAAACCTGGTGGCTGGAAACCACACATACAGAGCTACAGGGTTGGCCTTCTTCTCCATCACCCCTGAATAGCACTGGAAGGAAATGCAGGGCCTGAGGGACTGTGTAGCAAAGAAGGGACTGATTCCTTGTGTTGGGTGTGTTTGGGTGTCTTAGAGGTCATGCTAGTTCTGGTGTAGGTGTTCTTGGCTTTGTAATGAGCTCACCAGCTTATCATTGAGCTTTTTCCCAACTCCTTGATGGCCTGATAAACTCAACTTTGTTGGCTTGGCTGTGTGTGTTGTATATCCTTGGCTATGTGTAAGCGTGCTAGTTCCCTTATTCCTTGGAGAATCATGCCCAGCTCGGGGGTGGTAGCGCTGCTGAGAGATTAAGGAGCACGCTGGCCTATGGTTGGGTGGAACGTTGCAGCGACGTAGCTGGTTGCGGATCAAAGTTTCCATAAGATAAGTGATCTGTCCATTTTACTCCTGCAACTATAAATTCTGTTAATGAAAATGATGAACATGTTAAATGAATGCTTGCTTAAATGTATGATGTTTCCGCTGTGTCTAATAGATGATTGCATCTGTGCATGATAAATGTTCATGTGTGTATGTTTAAGCATTCTGTTTCAGCAATTTTTATTTCTTGTACATGTTCATGGAGCTCTTAGCCCGTGTGTTGAAGCCTTGTTCGCGTCCTCCTCGCCGGTCGGAGGCATGGGGACGTGACACAGAAAGGGTGAACATGATGGCATAGTTGCATGCATGAAATGAGCACTTCAAAGGTACCAAATGAGTCATAGTGGATCTTGAATCAAGTGTTCAGTAGAAGTAGTTGATTGGTGCACACAAAATTTGGGTCACCAAGGTCATGAACAAGCAAGGTTGGTGTAGAGGTAGGAAGAATATATATATATATATATTTCAAAAGACAACAACTTAATTGGAATTTAATAAATGTGTTTGTATATATATATGATGTTTTTTATTTGATGCAGGTTTTTTTGGGATGTTTCCCTTGGATATGTGAATAAACCCATGCCATGGTATTGCGAGACCATACCTAGCATGAGAGAACTATATTCAGTTTGTAGTAAAGACATGGGCGACATATTTTCCATTGAAACGATGAAATATGCATGTTTCTATGAGTTATGCATTGATGCCAATGGACTGGGGGTTGATCATTATGTGAACGATGCATATGTAAAACAATAGAAATATGTCCCTCTTAATCCAAAGGGTCCACATCCAATTCCTACATGGCAAGAGATTCACACTGACAAGGTAGTGGTTTCACTAGATCATGATTGGGTTTTTGATTTGGTCACAGCAAGGTACATGATTTGATTAATGGATTCATTATGACATTCACACATTCAAGTTTCAAATAGTTGATTGAATGTTTAAACTTCTAGTCTTGTACACTTGCATATATATATTTAATATTTGTTTAATATTTGAAAATCTTGATGTGGGTGATGTATTTGTTGTAGTTGCACCACCGAGAAATGACGAGAATGTGGAATATTTTTTGATGTGGTGTACACAAATCAAAAGCAGGTTCATGTGACCCTATGTCAATGGAGAGTTCACGTACCACATTGGTGAATAAGTTGTGATGGGCCACTTTTTTGAAAAAGTGAGAAGACAAGGTGATTATATTAATTACAGAGATTTCATGCCTAAATATATATCTTGTGAGTACATTCATTTGGTTGTGGCAGCTCGGATACATCTCATTGAAATCAAGGTGAAGAGGGGTGAACCAAAGAGATGAAATATGTCAGTACCTGACCATGATTGTATTGTGGAGACATGCATTCCTATAACCCATTGGCCGGATGAATGAAAGTTATGCCACTTTTGATGTTGACATAGTTGGCATACTTTTGAAATGTAGCAAATGAAAATTTGTTCTGAAATATATCATTTGTATTTAAATGTAATTTTTGTAAACTTATATATGCGAGTATGTGCATTCACCTATACCTAGAAATACCAAAAATGTCCTAAGACCATGTTATGGAAGCTCGATTTTGTATATGTAACTTATTTTGGGTGTATTTGTGAAAATACATACATATATCACACTCTATGTGTGCAAATTTATAAATTACATGTTACATTGTATATAAGTTGTAAATTGTAAACTTGTAAATTTTTCCGATGTATTTTAGACTAGACTAGACTAGACTAGAGTGTTAGAATAATCAACCCATAGTATTTACCCACTTAGACATTATTTCATTTGTTTTGTCTTATTTGCCTAGTCCATGAGTCCCACCATGTGCAAGTT
>LPNX010833581.1:0-10025 GCA_001517045.1 Pseudotsuga menziesii
TATGAACACCTTGAGCCAGTTCCTGACAGATTTGAGACATGTTCACTTGATTGCTGCAAAGCATATTCTGAGGTACTTGAGGGGTATAGTTGATTATGGGATGAAGTATGAGGCAAGTCAGAAGATTAACCTGAAGGGTTATGTTGATTCAGATTGGGCAGGCAGTGCCATCGATAGGAAGACCACTTCAGGGTGTTGCTTCAGTATGGGATTAGGTGAGATATCTTGGTTTAGTAAGAAGCAATCCTATGTGGCACTGAGTATAGCTGAAGCAGAGTATGTCACAACTTGTTCAGCTAGTTGTGAGGTATTATGGCTAAGGAAGCTACTGTCTGATTTATTTGATCTCTAGTTGGATGCTACTTGTATATATTGTGACAACCAGAGTTATGTGAAGTTGTCGGAGAACCTTGTGTTCCATGACAAGTCGAAACATATCGAGATCAAGTATCACTATATCAGGAATATGGTGCATAGGGGAGTAGTGAAGCTCCAGTATGTTGCGATGGACGAACATATAGCTAATGTGTTGATAAAGCCATTAGCTAGAGTGAAGTTTGAGTTCTTCAGGGAGAAGCTTGGTGTTCTCTAAATCAAGGTTCCTTCCAAGGGGAAGTGATGAGTCCGTGAGCCATTCTGACATGGTGAGAGGATTGGTTCCTTCCATGGTCAGATGTAAGGGCTGAGCCATTCTGACATGGTGAGAGGATTGGTTCCTTCCATGGTAAGATGTAAGGGCTGAGCCATTCTGTCATGGTGAGAGGATTGGTTCCTTCCATGTCAGATATGAGTCTTGAGCCATTCTGATAGGATTGGTTCCTACATGATCATATATAGGGGTTGTTTCCATTCTTGGAATGAAGGTGCCTGGTCAATTACCAGGAATACTCGGTCTAGGACTGAGGGCCTTTCTAATAAAACTATAAGATGTAGTCTTACATGATCAAATGTGAGTGCATGGTCATTCTGATGTGATTGATGGATTGGTTCCCACTTGATCAGATATAAGGGATGATGCCATTCCTTGGGAGAATGGAGGTACCTGGTCAGTTACCAGGAAAGATTAGTCTAGGACTGAGGTCCATTCTAATGTGACTGTGGGATGTGTTCTCACATGATCATATATGAGTGCTGGGCTTTTCTAACGAGTAGGTCAGATTTAAGGTCTGGGCCATTTTGACAAGTAGGTCAGATGTAAGGGCTGGGCCATTCTGACGAGTAGGTCAGATGTAAGGGCTGGGCCATTCTGATGAGTAGGTCAGATGTAAGGGTTGTGCCATTCTGACATGGTGAGAGGATGAGGTTCCTTCCATGGTCGGATCTAAGGGTTGAGCCATTCTGACATGGTGAGGGGATTAAGTTCCTCTCATGGTCAGATATGAGTGCTAGGCATGCCTTTTTGACGAGTCAAGGTCAGATGTAAGTGCTGGATGGGCCATTCTAACTTAGGGTCAGATATAAGAACTGAAGAAGATCTACATGGAGGCTAGGCCTACACCCAACATGAAAAAGGGTTGGATTTGTAGAACTTCCTATGACGAGAAGAATCATGAGATAGCACCCATGATGATTCAGTGACAATCCAGATCGAGTGATGATCCAGATCTAGATGAAGATGACTTGAATATGATGAGAAATCAAGGATGATCTATATGATACAAAGAAGAACACTTGTGCTAATAAATTGTGTTGAGAGAATACCTTCCTAGTTAAGAGCGAGTGTCGATGTAATTGTAACTTCGGAATATATTCACTTATGTATCTTATGTATTGTACCTCGATGTTTATTCCGAAATGTGTATGTAATGTAATTGAGTCATCTCATGCCTCAATGTTCCGATCGAGATTTTCTATAATGTAAACAAGTCATGTCAAGTCATTGTGGGTAACCCTCCTATTGGTCAAGGGTTAAAGTCCCTACAATTCCAAGGCACTAGGGTTGTTAGACTCACCTAGTGAAATCGGCCCTAGTAGGGTTTTTTCAAGTTGAGAATTAGTATAAATAGAGAGATAGCCTCTCTATTTATCACACACTCACTCACACTTAGTTGTAGCGCATAGCCAAGGAAGAAGAAGACACTGGGGCTAGAAAGAAAGAGGTTACTGCTGTCGGGAGATCATCTTACTGTTTTGGGGTTTTAATTTTGGTGTTGATTCTATATTTGAGGAAGTTGTAGGATTTTCTCCATTTATGGTTTCCCTAAGGAAAAACATTGTGTTCATTGTCTCTTGTGTTTGATAGCTATGCTTGTTATTCTCCCAGTTAAATATCCTAATATACTGCTAGCTTAATGTTAAAATGCTAGCTTAATGTTAAAAATATAACAAAACAGGAGATTGATCTTACCAGTAGATGCACTTGGAGAAGGAGATTTGGTTGATCCAACTACTTTCTGGAGGTCCCTAATATCCATTCTTCAAATCTTACTTACAAGGTTGCAGCACTGCAGATTTTCTGGTTCTATTTCACTGCAGTTTTTATGTTCACTACCAAACTAGGGTTTGGCTTTCCCAGATATCCAGCCACCCAAAAAATTCGATCTAGGGCTCAATAGATGCACTCTGTGGGGGCACAACTTTTTATTTAAGTAGATATTCAAACCTCCAACTTTTGTAGAAACCCTAATTTCTTTTAGAGAGGGAGGAGGGAGTATTTCACCTTGTGAAATCTACTCCAATTAGGTTAGCTCTGATACCATGTCAAGTTTTCATATGATAGACTAGATTCAATAGTATTTAATTCAAAATCACAGCAGCATATCAAGAATCATTGATAGAAACAAAATCACAATATAGACACAACATTTATCCTGGGAAACCCTCAAGGGGAAGAAAACCCAATAAAAACTTCCTCTATATAAGATGTATTAAAGACAACCCCAAAAATAGTTCCTCTCCTCCTTTTGTTCGGTCTCTCTCTCTCTCTCCTATGCACTACACAAGTGAGTGAGTCTGTGTTCAAATAAGAGTCACAAGTCCTCTATTTATACATATGTGTCAATTGAATTTTTCACTAGACAAGTCATCCCCAATAAACTGTTTGACCCAACTTCACCTAGGAATACTCAAAAATAGTATATTATATTATTTATTAGGGTACTAAAGACTTGACACAAGTGGAGGATTTACCTCATGACTCTATGATGACAAAATACAATAGTAACACCCCGTCGGAGGAATAAAAACATCTCCCTTGGGTTACATCAGTAAAATACATTTAGAATATCCTTTGAAGTTACAATATTTCAACACTTTTAAACATTCTCGTAGGTAAAATACAGAAATCCAAGTTGTTGTTTGATGAGGCCGTTAGCGACTGCATGCTTGCATAGGTTCTTATTCTCCAGAATAACCTTGAATCTACCACATGATGGTTGTTTACATTCTTCACTTTTTCCATCGTCATAAAGGATGGCCTTTGCTCAGAGAGACCAATTCACTTGGACATGGAAACTCTGTTCCATTGCTTGTTATTCGATGCCCACCTTTAATTGAGAGAGAGGAGAGTAATGGAATATTAGCATATTCAACTCATGAGATGTGATAAACATGGCTTCAATTCGCACCCTGATGATTCTAACCTCTCCCTCATTACGTTGAAAAGGAAGTTGAATTTATTTCTCTTACTGATCTTCCACTGCTACCCCTAGAGAAAGTTGAAACTCCCCCATGATCAGGTAGGAAATAGAATATCCAGGTTCAGTTGCAAAGAGTATTTTCTAAATGTTTGGTCATCAAATAGTTCAAATCCCATCTAATTTTTTATGCTTATGAGATACCCTACATGATTATATCCAATATTCAAATGAACGAAACTCATTCCTGTAGGTAGTGTACATCATAACCATAAATTGAATTTTTCTGAGAGGATCCAAATATACAAGATCTTAGAGACGTAGATTTATATCTGAATGATGTGATAGATGTTAACAACAATATTTTTATTCTACTCTCAAATATTGGAATCACACATCAGGGAAAAAATTTGGGTCAAGTAGTTCAGCGGACTAAATGGAGTATCCTCATAACATGAAGTTCAATACATCTCCCAAGAAGCCTAGTTCAAAAAAACAAAAACCAGAATGTAGAATCATAAATCAGTTCATTAATATTCGTCTCCTGCAAAAGGGAATTTTATCTGAGTTGAACCCAATTTTGGCTTCAAATTCACACAATTTATAATGA
The DNA here is from genome assembly GCA_001517045.1 of Pseudotsuga menziesii. Lineage (NCBI taxonomy): Eukaryota > Viridiplantae > Streptophyta > Pinopsida > Pinales > Pinaceae > Pseudotsuga > Pseudotsuga menziesii. The sequence goes on from LPNX010833581.1 coordinate 4,186, forward strand.
TAATATCGTGGAAAGAATATTGGTCTCCTCAGAATAACAACATACTATTTACAAAGAGATCAATCAAGGTAGGATCATTAATTAGTTGCGACAGACGCATCTATCAAGAAACCTTGCAGGTAGGGCACAAACTGTAGTTGAAGGGAATGATTGGTAGAATTGGATCTTGATAACGACGCCGAGGATCTTGAGATATCAATTTATCTCCCTCTTCATTGGCCTTGCACCAAAATTTGGATAAAATCCAAAGTTGTCAAGCATAGTAGTCATCTACACACCCCAGTTGTAATCATAAAAAGGAGAAATGAATATAACATTTATTTTTTGAGACCCACCATACTCTAGGTTTCCATGATCAAACATATCGAAGGATCAAAACACTCATGTGCAATGTTCTCGAAGAGAAACATATGCTCATCATAATCACTAGGATTGGGTCGATCGATTTTCAAGCGAAAGGAATCCTAGGAGTTAATGATGGGTTCACCCTTGCTTCTTGTTCCTGGTCAATGGGTGGAACGACTTCTTCGGTGATAAAAACAATGAACTTGAGTAAACTCATTCCACATCTTGAAATACTTCTTTCACTTGATTAATCGAAACCTCTACAACTAATAGGTCTATATTTTAATCTACATGGTGTTAGATTTTTATCATTCAAGCTAGCATTATGATCCTAGGATCTTTAACTGAGAGAATAACATGCACAATAATAAAACACAAGAGACAAGAGACACAAAGAATTTTCCTTGGGGAAACCATAAAGGAGAAAACCCCACAACTTCCTCAGAGATAGAAACAGCACCAAAAGTAAAACCCAAAAACATAAAGATGATCTCCTGACAACAGTAGTCTCTCTCTTGTCCCAACAACTTCTCTTTATCACTCATGCGCCCCAATGAGTGAGTGTGTATGTGATAAATAAAGAGGCTCGCTCTCTATTTATATTCTTTTGTTCACTTAATGTCCTCTCCAACATGTCGGCCTCACTTAACAATTAATTATTGGAGCCAACATCTCTAAGAGAGTCTAATAACCCTAGTGCCCCACAACTTGTGGGGACTTTGGCCCTCTGCCCAACAAGGAGGGTTATCCTTAACACAATGGTGGGGAATATTTCCCCAACTTACAATAACTCACCTAGGGTCGACTTCTCTAGGATAGTCTAATAACCCTAGGGCCCCACAACTATGGGGACTTTAACCCTTGATCAATAGGAGGGTTACCCACAATGACTTGACATGAATTGGTCACATTATAGTAACTCCCGATCGAAACATCAGGGCATGACATGACTCAATTACATAACAAACACTTCCCAGAATAAACATCGAGGTACAATACATAAGATATACAAGTGAATACATTCCAAAGTTATAATTACATCAACACTCCCTCTTAACTAGGAAGGTATTCTCTCGACACAATTTATCAGCACAAGTCTTCTTCTCTGTATCATCTGGATCATCATCGAGTTCTCATCATCTTCAAGTCATATTCATCTATATCTGGATCATCATCACTGAATCTGGATCATCACTCGATTTGGATCATCATCACTGGATCTAGATCATCACTCGATCTGGATCTAGATCATCACTCAATCTAGATCATCACTGGGTTAACATCACTAGTGATATCTCATGATTATTCTCATCATAGGAAGTTCTACAGAGCCAACCCTTTTTCATGCTGGGTGTAGACCTAGCCTCCATGTTGGTCTTCTTCAACACTTATATTTGACCCTAAGTCAAAATGGCCCGCCCAACACTTACATCTGACCTTGAATCGTCAGAAAGGCATGCCCAGCACTCACATCCGACCATGAGAGGAACACATCCACTATCATGTCAGAATGGCCTAGCCCTCACATCTGACCATGGAAAGAACTTCATCCTCTCACCATGTGTAGAAGGAGCAAGTCGACATAAGTCGACTTGAACGAAGATCGACTTAAGTCGATGGACCGACTTAGTCGATCAGCTGACTAAGTCGGTCGGCCGAGTAAACACAGTAATTAAGTCTGCTAACTAATAGTTGTGTCGGTTCACCGAACCGACAGGTAGTTATTTGTAACTGTTTGTAAAAATTGTATATATTAGGCTGTTGAGCCAAACAAGAACAAGTTCAGTTCTTGGCTTTGTATGAACTATTGAGAATAATATAATCTGTTCATCCTATCTGTTCTTGTCTCTTGTCTCTGTGTATATTTCTGTATATTTTTGTGTGTATTATTGGTAACCTTATGTGATCTGTGAGATTACAACATTGGTTCCGTTGCCGGTAGTACATAACTAGAATATATGCTCACATATGATACCAGAGCAGGAGATAAAGGACTGGTGGGAGCGTAAAATTGCCAACTATCTGCAAAACTACGCACGAAGGAACAGATTGACAGTCGCAGAAGCAAAAGCCAGATTTTTCACTGAGACTCCCGAAAAGTTTGTCGAATACGTGCCACACCTATTTAAGCAGCTTTTGGATGAGAAAACCAGACAATACTAAAGAAGAACAATTGCTCCAGAAACTGATCCGAGGAGGACGTACAAATCTATCAGAGTGGTTCGAAAAGATAGCCGACGACTTCTGTGAGGAACAAGCAGTCAAAGACAAGACTTCTGTGGAAACTGTCCGACAGAAATTTTTCACTGAATTTACTGATCAATTCTTGTGTTCCTTGCCGACTTTGCTGTTCAAGTTTTTAATAGAGAAAGGAGCAGGCCATATTGTCGAAGCTCGACCACCATTACGCGAACCACCCTCAAATACTAACTGGGCGGAGAAACAAAAGCAGTGGGAGAAATTCATTGCTGAAAGGGAGTGGGAATACTTCCTGAGCAAATAGACAGAACTATCCGGGCTTTCTAAAAAGCGTCGGGTAGGCTATGGGGGGGTAGCTGGTTGTGTGTCGGACCTAGAGCAGAGTGGATCCTAGTCGACCAGAGTTTTAGTCGCCAGTAATGAACAATCGACCGAAGAGGACCTGAGGGCATAGTATTGTACTAAAGTATGTCGGACATTAAGAAAATCAAAAGGGATGAAAGACAGCAGAGAAGGGAAGCCAGATGAGAAAGAGCCACAGAGCTGCAGCAAAACCCTAGGGAGCCCGACCGTGATGAAGTACCGCCAGAGTTGGGTCATGACCGACGCAGAGAGGGCGAAGAAGAAGAGGCGGCCCCTAAAGATGACGAAATGTGGATGGAGCAGCCAGAAGCTCTCCAACTAATTGTTCCCGACCAAGGAGTGACCCTTTCCCCAGTAAATCCGCGTACCAGAATACAAGCTATTATTGAAGACGACCTTCGACTAAGAGCTGGCGACATTACACTCTGGAGCCGACTAGGCGACGAACCCTATCCGAGTCGACATCTTATCATATGTCGACCGATCGAAGGGAACTGGGTGACCTTTCAAACGGCACCCTCCTTTCGAAGTATCCACTTGCTCTTACCGACACATGAAGGAGCACCCCCCCTGCCACATACAGCTTTAGAAGACATACAAGAATCGAACCTGCGTACACAAGAGTACAGTGGAAAATCGACAATACAAATTCATAACACCACACTATTCGGGGAGACCGATTCGACCACCGACGGGGGCACCAGTTCCGTCGACCAAAATTTCACAGGTTCGACCATATCATCGACCCCACCACTTTCACCGACATCTAAACCCCCACCTCCACCTCCGACACCATCAGAGAGTAGTGACAGTGACTCAGACATGGGTCACGGATCTGCTCAGATCCCCCTGTACGAGGGCGACGAAGACCCCAGACGACATTGGTTCGTCTGTGAGTCGATATGGGAGGCCAACAAAGTTACAGAAGAAGATCGACAGATGGCCTAGTTCGCGGGAGCCCTAAGGAAAAGAGCTCTAACATGGTATATGAAATTTTCTGAACGGCAGCCCAGAGCAACAAAATCAGAGATAAAAGCACAATTCTTATCATTTTTCAAGACCCCAGACGCCAAACACCTGGCCGCCAAGAAGCTGAAGACGACACAACAGAAGCCAGGAGAAACAGTCCGTGACTACGATAAACGATGGAAGGACCTATTGAGTCAGTTAGACTATGTTATTGATGAACAATTACTGATTCAATGGTTCCTTGCAGGAATCTCACAGAAATTTCGCCGACACATCAGTCTGGAAACTTTCAAGTCATATGAAGATGCACTGACAAAAGCTCTGCAGGTCGAGATGGATGAAGATATACCTGCATATCCAACCGACCACCGCTTGGAGGAACAGCTGGAAAATGTGCAGAAGTCCTTGAAAGAGCTCACTCTCAAGAACCAAGAAGTTTGGTGCACTAACTATTCAACAGCCGGACATTCCAAAGATAATTGTCGACAGCAATTCAGCCGACAAGATGTCCGTTTTGTGCAGACAAAAGCGTTTTGCGACATTTACCAGGAACGTGGAGACCATTCTACAGCCGACTGTCCTTACAATATGAAGAATGGAAAGGCTTCCTAGTGTGCTATCTACGAAACTGCAAATCACAACACGGCCGACTGTCACCTTAACCTGAAAAATAGACAGAACTACAAGGCCATCTACCAGACGAATGCAGTAGCACAGAATACGGAGCAAAACAATAACAACAATCAGAATGGGCAACGCAATGACAGCCGACGATATGAACACCGACATGACAATCGACGACAAGGGTTTGGAAGAACAGGTCGATTCGTTGGGAATCGCAAAGTACGAAGTCATCGACCCACACAATGCTTTATTTGTTACAAAGAAGGGCACAGATGCGCAGACTGTCCGTACAAGGACAGAACTGATCTCAAATTTTGTACACACTGTGGGGTAGGCAATCACTCCTTGGAGGATTGTCCTACCATGTTGGAAAAAATTAGCAATAAAAAGAATGTTAATGTCTTGTCTTGTGTCCAGAAGAATGATGTAATAACTACTAAGAATTTACACATTGTCACTCGACAAGGCACCAAAACAGGGCCTGATAACCCTCAGATTAGCAAAATCACAAACATAAATGCATACCCTAACCCTGCTAAGGAACAAAACACATATCAAGAGGCCACACACATATTTCAAAACATTGCACAGCAAGAAGACATTATTAACAGTCGACTTAGCTCGACCCAGCAATTAACCCACCTCATTCAAACAGATGAATATATAGGCCAATTCATTGATTTATTGCATCAAATCAAAAGCACTAACCCTGAGAAACAAACTAAGAACATTTGTAGCCTAAATCAAAAAGACAAAAACGATGTCGACCCACTGGTCGACCTAGAAATTGAAGGATACCATGTACGACAAGTAGTTCTGGATTTTGGGTCCCAAGTAGATATTATGACCAGGGATACATGAGAACAAATGGGCAAACCTCGACTCTATGAGTCAGGCATCTACCTAAAACTGGCCTACCAAGGTCTCATTGAACCTATTGGGGTTTGGAAAAACGTAGACACAACCATTAAAGGCATATCGACTAAGGTTGATTTCGAAATTATTGACCCAAAGGAAGGATCTAGCTCCTTCCCAGCCCTTGTTGGTCGACCTTGGGGTCGAAAGATGAAAGCCTCTATATCCTTAGATAAAGAAAGGATCAAGCTAAAAGGAAATGGCCAAAAAGTCATTGTACCCATTAACCCTTCCCAAGGAAAGCCTTGGATAGAACCTATTGATGAGGAGGTTGATGTTAGACAGCTATATCAAATCCACAACAATACTGACTATACAAAGCCAAACATCTATGGGGAACTGCACTTAGGTAACCAAGACTCAGTTGGTTATAGTTCAGATGCTGAACTATATGACTGGGAAATGGAAAATTATGAAACACAAGC
>LPNX010833581.1:10388-23876 GCA_001517045.1 Pseudotsuga menziesii
AGTTGAGTCGACCCGATTACAATTAGAGAATGAACACACCGAAGGTAAAAGCTTCAGATGGAAAACACACCATGCTGAAACAACAAAACCGATCCACTCTGTGCTAAGGGTCGCGACTACCGATAAACCCGACCTTGACCGAATGACTGCAGCTGACTTTCCTGCTACATTCTCACAGTTCAAGGAAGGAAGTCGACCGATCAATGAAGCTAAAGCTCCAGAATGGCTAGATGCTAAAGTAAAAACAAAGGAGGTCGACATTTCAAATGACGACCGACCAAAATTAGCCAAGATTGGTGACTATTGGACTGAGCAACAAACTGCTGAAATAGTGAACTTACTCAGAGAATTCCAAGATGTTTTTGCAAGGGACTATAAATATTTGAAAGGATTAGTTCAAGAAATGGGAGAAATGAAAATCGACACTAAACCTGATGTCCGACCTGTCAAGAAACAACCTTATAAACTAGCTCATAAGTATAAGGAAATAGTTAAAAAGGAGATCGACAACATGTTGGAAGCAGGGATTATCTACCCTATCGACCAGTTGGAATGGGCAAGTCCCATGGTCGTACAGCCTAAGAAACACAACCTGACCAGATTGAGAATCTGTGTCGACTTTAGGGAGCTAAATAAAGTCACACTGACAGATCCATTCCCCACACCTTATGCTGATGAAATCCTAAATGAAGTTGCAGGACATGAGTGTTATTCATTTATAGATGGGTTTTCAGGTTATAACCAAGTGCCCATAGCAAAAGAGGATCAAAAGAAGACAACATTTGTTTGTGAATTTGGCTCTTTTGCTTATAGGGTTATTCCTTTTGGACTAAAGAATGCACCTGCAGTGTTCTCCAGAATTGTTGTAAAAACTTTTCAAGAATATATCTATAAAACTATGGCAGTCTACTTCGACTACTGGACTATTTATTCCACACTAAAGGATCACTGCACATGGCTCCGACTTATGCTGGAAAGATGTCGACAGATTCAACTTTCCCTCAATATTAAGAAATGCATATTTATGACTCCCATAGGCATACTCTTAGGACATATTGTCTGCAAAGAAGGAATCAAGGTTGACTTTGCCAAAATTAAGATTATTCTCGACCTAAAACCCCCAATAAACCCTAAACAAGTTAGGGTCTTACTTGGTCATACTGGGTATTATAGGAAATTCATCAGACATTATTCTGATATGACTTACCCTCTAGAACAATTACTGAAGGACGATATCGAATTTAAATGGACAGAAGAATGCCAGATATCTTTCGACAAATTGAAGAGAAAACTGGTCGAGGCACCTATACTTAAATTTCCAAATTGGTCGATCAAATTTCATGTGCATATTGATGCATCAGGAATAGCAATTGGAGCAATCCTGACTCAACTAGGAGACAATGGAATGGATTACCCTATAGTTTACAGTAGTCGAAAGTTAAATAAGGCTGAAAGGAACTATTCGACCACAGAAAGGGAAGCCTTAGGAATGGTCTTTGCACTTCAGAAGTATCGACACTACCTATTAGCTAACCCCTTAGTATTTTACACCAATCATCAAGCTTTGAAGTACCTCGTAAACAAACCCATTCACCATGGGAGAATTTGTCGATGGCTCTTGCTTTTCCAAGAATTTGAATTTGAAGTAGTTGTCCGACCAGGGAAGCTAAATGTCGGACCCAACCATCTATCACGCATAGACACAGGGAGGAACCTACTGGAATCGACGATGACCTACCAGATGCTCATCTATTTTGTATAGAAGCAGTACCAGAATAACTGGAGGAAATTGCTCAATTCCTAGAGACAGGTCAGGCACCAGAAGGCATGAACACCAAGAAAAAGCAAATCCTAGCTATGAAGGCTGCACCTTACAGTCTCATCAACAGATTTCTATACAAGATGGGGTTAGACAATGTTCTTAGAAGATGCGTACTCGAACATGAACGAGAGAAAATCATGCATGAAGCACACTATGGACCTGCAGGAGGACATTTTCAAGCAGACACAACTGCCAAGAAAATCCAACAGTCAGGATTACGGTGGCCAACACTTCACAAAGATTGTAAAAACTTTGTTAGTTGATGTGATAGATGTCAACGACTCGGTCGACCACTGCCAAGCACAGAAATGCCCCTGATCTCTGTAAACCCTAGTCTCACTTTTGAAATCTGGGCTATAGACTTTATAGGACCATTTCCTATCCCAGCCAGACGATCCGGTGCAAGATATATTATCACTGCAGTGGAATATGTCACTAAATGGGCAGAAGCAGAACCTGTCGAGACATGCTCAAGTGAGATAGCTGCTAAATTCATATATGAAAACATCATTACTCGATTTGGTTGTCCACTCACTTTGATCAGTGACCAAGGGTCACACTTCGTTAACAAAACTATCAAAAATCTAACCGATAAGTTTCACATCGACCACCGACGTAGTACAGCATACCACCCTCAGTCGAATGGTGCAATTGAAGCCTTCAATAAAACACTGACGAAAGGATTGACTAAAATATGCAGTGCCGACAAGGATGACTGGGATGAGAAAATTCCTGCAGTCATATGGGCATACAGGACAGCCTACAAACAGTCGACTGATCAAACCCCCTTTCGACTGGTATATGGACAAGAAGCAGTCGTCCCTTTGTACTTCAGACAACAGGCACCTATCGTTGCACAGATACTACATGTCGATGTCGAACAGGCCAGGAAGGATCGACTGTTTCAACTTAATAAACTGGAAGAACATAGACTTATGGCCATCCAACATCAGGAAATTCAAAAACAACAGCAGAAATCATGGCACGACCGTAATATCAAAAACAAAAATCTGTCGGTCGGTGACCTTGCCTTACTGTATAACAGTCGAGTTAAAGGCAAACCCAAGAAATTGCACACAGAATGGATGGGCCCATACACTGTCGAAGAAATACATCCCAATGGGTCAGTCTGACTAAAAACATTACAGGGCCGGGTATTTCGGAAGCTCGTTAATGGAGCCCGACTTAAACGATATAAAAACTGAAAAAAAAAAAAAATCTTATAACGGTCGTAACTGATCAACAAAACCTATAAACAAGTCAGACAGATTCCCAAAAACAAACACACTACCCTTGGACCCAACCATCATGACAGCAACTCACTACTTAGACCATCGACATCATCACCATCGACCATCTTCATCGACCAGACCGACCGACCATTCCCATCATCGACACCGACCGTCGACCTCGAATGTCCCATCTCACATTGATGGCCTCGAGCGTCGAACCAGATCCACCAAATCGCACTCGGGTATTGCAGATGGACTGTCAAGTCCACCATTAATACAGCCAGTCCGACACTCAACAATACCCTCGCCTATAAATAATGGACCGCCGAAGGTTCATTCACCACAACCCTTACACACAGAGCACTCGCACCTTCTGTCGACCAGCACCCACGAACCCTGTTCAAATTTCGACCATTCCGACAGTATGGCACCCAAACTTACCTACGCCACGGCCAAGGAAAAAGAGTTGCAGGCAGAGGACACACCCTTGGTCCAAATATTGAAACATATCCAAAATGCCAAAGTCCAGGAGGGTCCGTTCCAGAAACTCTGGACAGAAATCCAAGAGTGGGCCTTTGTCGATAGTAAAATGACCCAGGCCGCTGAGAAAATCCGAAATAGCAGTATCCTCCAATACCCTAACGCACCACTGATGGCAAGCTTCGGTGGGACGAAGGAGGCAGCGGTTAAATTCATCATCAGTCGCTACCACAACGGTCGATTCTATTTCGACCAGCTGATAGACATCACTGGGGATGTTATCTCCAAACTTACGGGTCTGTCGAACGAAGGCAGTCCTGTACCTATCGGGATAAAAGAAGGGCTCGTCCAAGAACTCACAGGCACACCGACTGGAAAAAACTCGAAGGGACTGATGATAGGCCAGATCGCGACAAGGACGCCACAAATTGTGGCTAAAATCATCGCCGTCACCCTTACCCTGGCTGGTCAGAGCAGCGACCTAAAGCTGGAAATGTTGGAGGCGGTCGACACAATTGCCACCGACGGACGTATTTACAAATGGGGCGACTATGTAGCCGACATGGTCAAAACTATCTGTGAACGCTGCCAGGAAACGGGAGGTATTATCAAATTTCCCTCCCTTATTATTTGGATTGTTATGTACCATATCTGTCCGGAAGGCAGTGCAGTCTTCCGGGAGCCAACAAGGTTTGAAATGCACAGGTTCAGACCTCTTTCACAGAAAGGAACCCTGCATGAGCTGGCACAGGGAAAAGTCTTCTTAGAGACTTGGTTCCAGCAGCTGAAAGTTCGAACGACGAGGTGGAGGGTGCCACAGAACATCCGACGAAACCTCCCTGCTCAGTCTCACATCCAGTTAACACTGGACCATACCTCAGTATGGTATATGCGAGGTCAGGACCGCAAAGCAAAGGACCTCGACTATTACCCAACAGTCGAACAGATCTTTCGGGAGTTGAGTCGACAGGCAGGTTCAAAGGTACCGATCCCAGCAGCTGCCAAAGAGGTCGACTTCTTCATCGTCGAACCTCTTACAGACCAAGAGAAGGAGGAGGATTATGAGCTGAACTTGTACATCAGCACCTTCGTGTTGGAGGATACTTCGACTGTGACCACTAGTCGGGTGCACTTAACAGTGAAGCATCCGACTGCACCAGTAGTTGACCCCCCATCGACAGAACAACAGCAACAAACACCAATACAAACACAACCAACAATTCAACAGACAATTCCTCCGGCTCAAGCAGCTGCCGACCCACTGCAGGTACCGACAGGTGAAGTCAAGGAGGCCGACAACCCTGAATATGCCCTATCCAGGAGTGTCATCAAAAAGTTGGCCGCGGAGATAGCTGTTGCCAGAAGGAAAATCAAGGCACAAAAACGACAGCAAGGCAGGGGTAAGCGTAAGCTTCTCCTCGATGAATCAACTGACGATGAGGACGAGCTAGCAGCCGCAACTGTTGACATCATCGACGATTCCAAAGCAAATAAGGTTTCAGTTGAAACCCAGTTTCAACGCTATGTCGAGGCAGGAGCTCCAGAGGGCCGGCCCAAGAAATCCAAAACAACACCACCGCCTGAAGATGTGGTCGACCTGGTGTCGACTCCTCCCCCTCCATCGCCGACCAACATAGTCGAGGAGCAAGCACCAGTACAGCAGGCCGACATTCCACATTACGCCATGGAACATGTTATTCCAGAGGGACTCAGAGCAAGGGCCAGCCAGGACTCTGAGCTTAAAGCCTTCTTTGCAACACTGCCTGCACTGTTCCAGTTGGTGAAGACAATCAAGACAACAAATCCTCTGAAAGCAAGCAAAAAGACATATGCCCAGCAAACAACAGTATTTACAAGGGTTCTCGACGGTGGCGACATATCAGGGCATGAACAGACCTTCACCGACTACCAACTCCCACCGGAAGATGACAACTCTTCCGACCAAAGTTCACAACACAGCCCTCCATCACCACCAGGATCAGGAAACCCTCCATACCCACCTTCACCACCAGCATCAACACCAGCACTACCACCCCCTGATTCATAGACAAAACCTTCACAAATTCCAGCATCTTCACAACTGGAAGTGGTCATACCACCTCCTCACACAGAAAAGCCTTCGACCTCTGTTCCACCTTCCACTTCTGCAGGTCCTCAAGACAAGCCAACAGAACAAGAAAAGGAGACGACAGAACCTCATCCTAGACCCTCTCAACTAAGGATTAGCTTAAGGGATGCAAGCTCGTTGACCGACTCAAAGGTCGGCCAACTACTCAAAACCCTAGCAAAAGAGTCGAAGAGGAGGACGACTACAGTAAGGAAACAACTTAGGGACAAACAGACCGAAGAAGTCGAGTTCCTCAGCAAATGCAGGTCTCTTGTCCAATCTGTTGTTCCAGGCCCTGTCGAAGTCAGCACAGACCAACCACTAGAGAGGGCATATCAGCTTTTTGAGGGCCTGGTGTCGACCATTCAGGCACATCTCAAAGAGACTAAAGCAGAGCAGAAGGAAGAAACTGCCCGACTACTATTGACCCAGCATACTGCATTTTCGGAAGCCTACAAAATTTTACAGTTTCATATGGAGGAATCCATTGTTACTGAAGAAGTACTAAGAGATTGGCCTACTCATTATGGGCAGGTCTATCATCATAGCAGGCAGACACGACAAGGCATTCAAGCCTTGGAAAGTCGGAAGATGACAGAGACAGAAATGAGGCAGACCATTGAAGAGCAGATTGTAATGGAGGGCAGCAAGCTGCAGAAACTCGAACGAGAAGCTCATCAATGGGTTCAGCAAGCCCTACCAAATTTGGAAAAGGTCGACCACATCTGTCTGCAGATGAAAAGACTCCTTGATGCTGCATAAGAACAAAACCAATTGTTGGGTCCTAGCATGGAGCACATTGCAGAAATGCCCATGGCAGAAAAGATGTCGGTACTATCAAGTGTAACTACTCTAACAATCGACATCCAGAAAGCCCTACAGACATGGACAGATTTTCAACGTCAACTTGCCATCACAGCTCCAGCCATCGTCGAAGTATGCGTTCAGAGACGACCAACCATCCGACTACATAGTCCCCAGCAGGAGCAAGTCTGAAGGGTTTGACAGGACTTCATTTTTGTACCTCCCTCTTTCTTCGGGACGAAGAAATGTTTTGTTTGTGGGGGAGATGTAGAAGGAGCAAGTCGACATAAGTCGACTGGAATGAAGACCGACTTAAGTCGATCAGCTGACTAAGTCGATGGACCGACTTAGTCGATCAGCCGACTAAGTCGGTCGGCCGAGTAAACACAGTAATTAAGTCTGCTAACTAATAATTGTGTCGGTTCATCGAACCGACAGGTAGTTATTTGTAACTGTTTGTAAAAATTGTATATATTAGGCTGTTGAGCCAAACAAGAACAAGTTCAGTTCTTGGCTTTGTACGAACTATTGAGAATAATATAATCTGTTCATCCTATCTGTTCTTGTCTCTTGTCTATGTGTATATTTATGTATATTTTTGTGTGTATTATTGGTAACCTTATGTGATCTATGAGATTACAACACCATGTCAAAATGACCCAGCCCTTACATCTAACCTTGACTCGTCAAAATGGCACAGCCCTTACATCTGACCTTGACTCGTCAGAAAGGCTCTCAGTCCTAGATTGAGGATCCATAGTAACTGACCAGGTGCCTCCATCAAAGAATGGCAACAACCCTTATATCTGATCAAGTGGGAACACATCCCTCAATCACATCAAAATGGCCCTGGACTTATATCTAATCATGTGAGACTACATCTCACAGTCATATCAGAATGGCCCTCAGTCCTAGACTGAGTATTCCTGGTAACTAAACAGGTACCTCCATTCAGAGAATGGCAATAGCCCTTATATCTAATCATGTAGAAACCAATACTACAATCATATCAGAATGGCTCAGCACTCATATCTGACATGGAAGGAACAAATCCTCTCACCATGACATAATGGCTTAGCCCTTATATCTAGCCATGGAAGGAACCTAATCCTCTCACCATGTTAGAATGGCTCTAGGTCTCATAATTTCCTCTTGGAGGGAACCTTGATCTGGAGAACACTAACCTTCTCCCTGAAGTACTCAAACTTCACTTTGGCCATTTCTAGCATAGAATCATGTCAGGGCTGATTACATTCAAGGATAACCTGCAAGCTTTTCCTGGACGGATTACATCCAAGGACAACCTATAGGCCTGTTTACATCTGAGCAACCTATGAGCTTCACCAGGATTTATGCTCATATAACATGTCTCACCAACTAAGCTAGAACTACCTTTTTTGAGAGATCTCGATCTGGACCACATACTGGAGCTTTACTACTCCTCTCTACATCATACAAAAATGCAAGTCAAATGAATTAAATCAAATAGTAGTTTTCAAAAGAAACATACTACCTCCCAACTAGCAAGTGGCAACATCTTTTGCCTCAGCTGTACTCAGCGCCATGCAGGACTCCATCCTGCTAAGCCAAGAGATCACACTTGATCCCATACTGAAGTAGTACCTCAAAGTCCTCTTCCTATCAATGGCACTGCCTGCCTAATACGAATCCTCATAACCCTCCAGGTTAATCTTCTGATTCGCCTCATACTTGAGCCCATAATCAACTGCCCCCTTCAGGTATCTCAGAATATGCTTCACAGCAATCAAGTGAACATGTCTCAATGTGTTCACAACAAAGAAAATATCTGGTCTTGTCTTTGTCAAGTACAAAAAGAAACAAATCATCTGACAATACATCATGGCATCAACTGTCTCTGATGAAGCATGACTCAATAGCTTCATGTTTGATTCCATAGGTGTGGTCATGGCCTTGCAGTCCATCATCCTAAACCTCTTCAGGATCTCTACTGCATACTTCCCTTGTCCACACCTCCATGCCAAGAACGTAGTGCATCATCCCCAAGTCCTTTATCTTGAACTTGGCACTAAGTCTTCTTCTTGCAAATTTAATGAGTTCCTATTTTCTGTCAAGAACAAGTCATCAACATATAACAGGAGCATCACTGGTCTTCTGCCTTCAACCTTGAAGCAAAGGTTGGCATCCTCTTTACTCTCAGTAAATCATAGAGTCATCAGTAATCTGTGCATCCTGTCGTACCATCTCGAACCTCAAGATATTCTGTAGTCACTCCCTCTGAAGCAGAGCAACATACTCCCTCTATCTTCCATATTTTATGCGTTGAAACATTCTGTATCGAAGTGACAAGTAGCTTCCTATGCTACTAATATTCTATGTATCCATCTAGTGTAGAGACTTTCATTTTCAACCTTGTAGCAAAGGTTAAGATCTTCATCAAGCTCATCATGTATGTGTTTCAACTCCCGCTGGCTGCAAATGTCTCTTTGTATTCTATGCCTTCTTTTCATGAGAAGCCTCATGCTACGAATATTACCTTGTATCCCACGATGTTTCCATCTACTACATGATGGAACTACGAACTTCCCTTCATGTATCAATAGTACATCCTAGAGATCATTCTTCTTGAACTGGTCTTCCCTTTCTTCTTGGTTACTTCTTCATGGTTGGAAGGTTCTGCATCAATGATGTCACTGCATTCATCATATTAATCTTCATCTTGAACTGTCGTCACTTATTCTTTGGAACAAGTCTCATCCTTCTTTGCTTGTAGGCAAATTTACGCGATCTTTCCTACAAGTCAAATGCATTAGTATGGTTAGAAAAATTTCATAAGGAATATTCATACTAGAAAATTCTTATGCATAAATATATGAACATGCAACTACTTTATCCATAACAACATCCATCCATATCTCACGGAAACTTTCTATATGCCTTCCATCTCTACCAGGACAACATTGAGATTGTGCACTAATCCAATATGTCAGCAAAGATGTTTCATCCTAGGTAAGCAGCAATGGAGAGTTGTATAGCACCATGAGCTACTTACCTATCACATGCATATTAGTAGTATATTGTCATTAATGCAAACATTCTATCATGCATAATACATCAACTAAATATAAACAAATGCATAACGAAACAATATCATGAAATGACAATTGAATACTTATCTTTATTTGTTTTGTGGGTAGACTCCTTCTTGATCCTTCCTCTTCATCATCTTCTTCATTCATGACTTCATCATTTCTTATCCAAATGCTCAAGATGGATAAGAGGTTATTCAAGAATTGAGTCCTTCATATTCCTCATTGCTTGAGGGATATTCTTTCGATGGTGAGATCTTGATCCTCATTTGCTCCCATCTTCTCTTCTCGTATTATGAGTCGAGCTTCTTCTTCTTCCTAGAGTATGTTGAAAGTAATCACTTTCTTCTAGCACACATTCCTTGAATGAATGAATCCCATGATCCTAGGAGGCCATTCAAGGTGGGAATCACAAATTCTTCATTTTCTACTTCTTCTTCTACCGCTTCAAGTTGTTCTTTGATTTGAGAGACCCTTGTAAAGTATGACTGTATGGCCTCTGCATTCTGGATCTTCACATTCTTCAACTAATTTCTTAAGGTCATCTTTTGATTTATGTCATTCCCTTAAAATAGCATGGTCAAGGAATCAAAACATCTCTTGGTATCTCTAGGGAAGACACTTGTGGTGCAAGTTGATATGTGATTGAATCAGCAATGATCTTCTTAGCCTTGACCAAGTTCTTCTTGTGTAAGGATTTTAGCCTCATCTCCCTATGGAACTAGAACCTCTCTACTTCTGTAGGTGTCCAAATCATTTTCTTCAAAGAGATCATATACTTCCATGCTTGGAAGTTGTCAACTTCACCAAGCTTATCATCAAGCTGAAGTGATAGATCACTTGAAATGAGAACCTCAAATGAAAATAGAAAAAGATTAGATCTTACCGATTTGAGGTGTCCATCCTAGTTCCGGAGCTGGCTAATCTAGGGTTTGTCAGACAAACCCTAATTTTCAAAACCTGGAATATTTTAGATGTGATTCGATAGAAAGATAGATCTCTCCAAGGTGAGCTGTCCAATGTTCTCCTTTTCTGAAAATAGTGGAGGAAAGCTCCTGGAACAGGAAGCCCTAGATTTCCAATTTCTTCTGCAGAAATGCTTGATATTGTTTCTGCGATATATCCAAAATTAAATCTCCTCTATGTCTAAAACTTCATCCTACAGTAGCCTCTCCCGTCCCTGTTCCAACATCATAGTTTTCATCAGAATGAGTTTCACCAATTGGGATTTATGACCATTTTCCCAAGGTGACCAGTTACAAGACTGTTCAGAACAGTGAAGTTGTATGGACTTCCACATGTCACTGTTTCATCTTTCGGGTCTAAAAATTGCAAAATAAAAGTTAAATTTTGTGGCCTTTCTAGAACATCTTCAGAAATTTCATTTAAACCTTTGCAGCCCGAGATATAGAAAATCTCCCCAGGTGTCATGTTTAGGGATGAATCCTGGAAGAGGATGGAACCCTAATGTGGAGGGATCATATCTCCTAGGATATAGAAAATCTGAGGCAGAATTTTGGATACATTGTAAATTAGGATTTTATGTTCAGCCTGTGAAAGTTTCAGCTCTTGAACCTTCTCTAATCCAGAGATATAGAGGATGTACCAAAACTTATCAGTTTTAGTATTTAGGATTTTTCCAGCTCGGTGTCAAACTAGGGTTTGACTTTCCTGGAGTTTCACCCAACCAAAAATCTCAACCCAGGTCTCTAAACTTCAAATTTGATGAGGAGAGCAATCCCATGCCAGGGTCACTCAAACATTCCTCTTTTGTAAGAAGCCCTAATTTCCCGCACCAAAAACTAAAAATCCTTGGAATCAAATTCCGCTTCGACAGAAAGATGCACCCTTTAAGGGAGAGTCATCCTAGGACACTTTTGTTCATGGATTGTGGAGAGAGACCAAAAAAGTAAGAATCCCTAGCTTCTGCAGCTGCATAGTGTCTTCTTCTCAGGCTAGCTCTGATACCATGTTAGATTTGATCATTCAAGCTAGCAATATGATATTAGGATCTTTAACTGAGAAAATAACATGCACAACAATAAAACACAAGAGATAAGAGACACAAAGAATTTTCCTCGGGGAAAAATAAAGGAGAAAACCATGCAACTTCCTCGGAGATAGAATTAGCACTAAAAGTAAAACCCGAAAACATAAAGATGATCTCCTGACAGCAGTAGTCTCTCTCTTGTCCTAGCAACTTCTCTCTCTCACTCATGTGCCCCAATGAGTGAGTGTGTGTGTGATAAATAGAGAGGATCACTCTCTATTTATATTCTTTCATTCACTTAATGTCCTCTCCAACATGTCAGCCTCACTTAACAAGTACTTACTAGAGCCGACATCTCTAGGAGAGTCTAATAACCCTAGTTCCCCACAACTTGTGGGGACTTTGGCCCTCTTCCCAACAAGGAGGGTTATCCTTAACACAATGGTGGGGACTATTGCCTCAACTTACAATAACCCACCTAGGGTTAACTTCTCTAGGATAGTCTAATAACCTAGGTCCCTATAACTGTGGGGACTTTAACCCTTGATCAATAGGAGGGTTACCCACAATGACTTGACATGACTTGTTCACATTATAGAAACTCTTGATCGGAACATCAGCGCACGACATGACTCAATTACATTACAAACAATTCTTAGAATAAACATCGGGGTACAATACATAAGATATACAAGTGAATACATTCTGAAGTTACAATTACATCAACACGGGGTATGGAACCTGAACTGTTTCTACCTATGTGGTTCTAAGTCAACTTGAATTTTTGGTTCTTTTTCTACCCTTATTTCTGATGCAGACCCATCTGAGCAACCTAGGTGTGCAAGGAAGATGAAAGATAAAAAATATATATACCTTGCTCGATTATTTAGATAAGGGAAATTGAGCATGACAAACCAAAAATACATAGATATAGTAGTGGGGCATGTCTTCCGTTTCATATATATGAAACTTAAATCTCTATCTCTAAGGAGTAGAGTTTGTGTTGGATCACGATACATTTTGATGGGAAGTAGTTGATTAGAAACCACATGACATGGGGGTGGAAAAATTCATAGGATACAAGTGCTCAAGAACACCATAATTCTGCATGTATTCTTCCATAAGGAAAGTATAGGTGCATGGGATATCCAAAAAATTTCATCGCTGATTTTTGGATCGAAACTTGGAGAGATCATGCCCAATCTTATGGATAAGTAATTCGTGATGAGTTTTCTTCTAGTTTTTCATGTGATGCTTTTTAATCCAAACAAGATCACCCTCTTTATTCTACGAATTGAATCGAGATCTCACTGGATTTGCGAATGATGGTTGCAACAACCCAGGGTTTCCAGTTGTAACTAAAACTTCACCACCTGCGATCAAACCATAACTATTTTCATCTATAAGAATCAAAGGATCTAAAATCCCTCTACAGTTCTTATTGATCTCTCCATTAAGAAGCGCAATGGTCAGCATACGGTGATGATTCATAGCTTGAAGGGATAAATTTTGGGAGCATATCCGTTGGAGGCACTAGTCAGTGAGCCGAAAAGTCGAATAGCCGACTAATTAGAGATTATGCCAGCCGCGTAAGGTCATGTCAGTTGACCGAACCAACAGGTAGTTATATGTAACTGTTTGTAAATCATATATATTAGGCTGTTGAGCCAGATGAGAACTCGGTTCAGTTCTATGTATGTATGGACCCTCATGATATAATATAATATGTTATTCTATATATATGTTCTTGTCTCTTATGTCTGCTATGTCTGTATGATTCAATGTGTATTATTGGTAACCCTACGTGATCTGTGAGATTACAACATTAGTTCCGTTGCTGGCAGTACATATCTGAGATGACTATAAGCAGATGATATCGGAACAAGAGATTAAGAACTGGTGGGAGCATAAGATAGCAAATTATTTGTAGAATTATGCGAGCAGAAATAGATTAACCACTGCTTAGGTGAAGGAGAAATTCTTCA
>LPNX010833582.1:4305-22185 GCA_001517045.1 Pseudotsuga menziesii
GCAAAAAGACTCAAAGGCTTTTGAAAAAAGCAGGTAGGGTGACCACCAACAGTCTTCAAACAAGCTACACAACATTCACAAAGAGACACCACTCGTAAACAGGGATTACCTTAAGAAGGGAACAAGCAAAAACTGACTTAAAAAATCCAAACTTCCAGGTATATGCGCGACTGTCTATAAGGGCAGGTCGCGAATGATGCGCGACTGTTCAGAAGAACAACCCGCGCATGTAAACTTGTATGCGCGACTGTCTAGAAGGACAACCCGCGCATAGGTGTAAAAATCACAAACAAAGGTAGAAAAATTGCCTTAAGAAGGCAGGGGAGGAATGCAATCAAACTTAAAAAATGTTCCTAAGTGGCAAGAAGGACCTGAAACAATGCAAAAGCTGAAAGAAATCAAGAGAAAAACCCCAAACAGACAAGGCTAGTCCCCAGCGGAGTCGCCAGTTCTGTTGTAAAGGAAAGTATCCTATGGCTAGGGTTTAAGAGGCCATCAACATACTGGGGTTGAAAGAGAGATGCACAATTTTCAGCAAGCATATAACAGCAAGTTTCAGAGATGAGAAAGATCCACACCTGATTAACTGAAGGCTGGTCCAAGCTTTCTCTTCAATCCTCTTCTTGCTCCTCTCGCTCCAAGAGACCTGCAAAACAAGTTATACCTTCCTCAAACCATTATGACCACATATAAGAAAATGATAATCAAATAAACATAAACAAATGATCTGAATAACATCATCATATGATCAGAAACAGAGATTCAATCACACATTGAACAATGATTTGGGAAGAGGAAGGACATCACATCTTTATTAGTCTTGAAAACAAGTACAAATATACCTTCTCTTCAAGTTGGCACCTCACGAAACCTTGATCTGGATCTGCTGTTTCTCTTTTCCAAAGAACTCAGCCTCCAAGCTCTGCAACACAAGGGGAAGACCTCCAGGGCAAAGGTGTGGGCAAAGAGAGTCCCGATTCCTCCAGCATCACAATGCAGAAATTCAAGTCCCCTCTCATGGACCTCCCTACCTCTATTTATATGGGTGAAATGAGGTAGTTTTGAAGGTTGGAGAAGTTACACCAGTTAAGGAAATTAATTTAAATGAATCAACTAATCTCCAATTAACTCATGTTTTAATGTTTTAAATGCTAAGAGGCACATTCGTGGGTTTTCCTTAAGGAAAATCGTGAATGTACAAAAAACGAATTTTTAGGGTATTTCTGGGCATTTTCAGACTTTGGTGTCTTCAAGAAAGTTTTATCTAACTGAAATACCTTTCCAACGGCATAGAAATGAGGTCAAACGGAGTTACAGAACTCAAGATATGGGTCCTCCAATATAGGTGTTTTTTCAGTGACTTTCAATGACTTTCATGAAACAATGGGAAAGTGGTCACAGGCAGAGATAAAGGCAGAAATGTATTCCATAATAAGCCAAGCTATAGTATTCTAGGCAAACCTCAATCCATAAGTGTCTTTTTGCGCACCGACATAAGGAAAGTCGGCACTCGGACGGAGAGGTGCCATTCTGGTGTATAACACCATCTATGGGAAAAATGAAGCCACAGCCAAAAACGTGGAAGGAAAAACACACAGGAAACTCCAGCTGCTCCCAAAACATGAGGAAAAATGGAAAACGTGAATGCCTAGCAGAATGGCATACGTTTTTGGGCATTTTTCTTGCCAAGGAAGTCAGAACACGTTTTTCAAAAATGGGTCTCTGCCCAATTCGAATTTTGGTTGCCCATACTCTTCCCCTTCCATGCAATAATAGCCTCAACCACCAGCAGTCTTTCTTCAATGAAAGTGGTTGGGTAAAAACAAGAAGAAGTCACATGGGTATTTTCCCTTATTGGCTAAAGTTGGACAATTTCCCCACATCCTTACCCTTGGAAGATCATGCCCCATTCGATTTAGTTGCCGCGACCGTAGCTGGTTGTGTCCATTAATTAATTATGATGCATATTTACATGACGGCCAACATATTATATGCCGCATGCCGCGATAGATCTTCGATGACAATTAAATCCAAAACATAGCATTACTGATCAATGGTGGGGCCTTGGCCTTTAGCTCCACACCATGATCATTACAATATATACATCATATACATCTAATGTAACGGGGTCAAAACCGGGGCATTACATATATTGAGGAAGCTTTTGCTAGGTTTTTGCCAGGATAAATATTTGTGTTCTCTTTTGTATGGTTGTGCTTGTTTATCTTTTAGTGATCCTGTTTATATGCTTTTGTTATGAAATCGAAATTAAATACTAATGATCTAGCTTAGCATATGAAAATTTAACATGGTATCAGAGCCACCCTGAAACAAAACATTGTGCAGCTATAGAAGCTAGGGCTTATTATTTTTTTATTCTCTCTCCACAATCTATCAGCAAAAGAAGGCTAGACTAACTCTCCTTTGAAGGGTGCATCTTTCTGTCGAAGCAGAATTCAATTCTAAGCATTTTCAGTTTTCGGTGTTTTCAATGCAGGAAATTAGGGCTTCTTGCAGAAGAAGAATTTTTTAGTGAGCCCAGCATAGGATTTCTCTCCTCATCAAAATCGAAGTTTTCAGACCTGGATCAAGACTTTTGGTTGGGTGAAACTCCGGGAAAGTCAAACCCTAGCTTGACCCTGAGCTAGAAAAACCCTAAATACTAAACATGCTAAGTTTTGGTAATTTCACTACATTCTGATATTGGAGAAGGATAAAGAGCTGAAAAATGAAGAGGCAGAAGATAAAATCTTGATGTACACTTTGTTCAAAATTCAGCCTCATATTCACTATATTCTGGGAGATATGATCCCTCCACTTTAGGGTTCCAGCGTCTTCCAGAATTTATCCCTAAACAAGACACCTGGGGATAGTTGCTATAGCCTAGGCTATAGAGGTCCAAATGGAATTCTAGAAGATGTTACAGAAATATCACGGACTGTACCTTCTGTGGTCCAAATTTCAGAACCAGAAGATGAAACAGTAACACATGGCAGGTCGTACAACTTCACTATTCTAAATAGTCCTTTAACAGGTCACCTTGGGAAAAGGATCATAAATCCCAATTGGTGAAACTAATTCTGTGAAACCTATGGTGTTGGATCAGGGCCATGTGTGGTTAACTCAGTGAAAAATTTCAGACACATAGGAGTAGTAAGTTTGGCTATATCACAGAAACAGTGACAGGCATTTCTGTAGAAGAAATTGGAAAACTAGGGCTTCTTGTTCCAGGAGCTTCCCTCCACCGTTTTTAGAAAAGGAGTACATTGGACAGCTCCATTTGAAGAGATATATATTTCTATCCAATTATATCTAAAATATTCCAAGTTTTGAAAATTAGGGTTTCTCTGACAAACCCTAGATCAGCCATCTCCGGAAGCAGGACGGACACCTCAAATCGGTAAGGTCTAATATTTTGCTATTTGCATTTGAGGTTCTAATTTCAAAGTGATCTATCACATCAGCTTGATGATAAGCTTGGTGAAGTTGACAACTTCCAAGCATGGAATTATTTGATCTCTCTGAAGAAAATGAATTGGACACCTACATGAGTAGAGAGGTTCCAGTTCTAGACGGAGATGAGGCTCAAATCCTTACACCAGAAGAACTTGGTCAAGACCAAGAAGATCATTGTTGATTCAGTCACAAATCAACTTGTACCACAAGTATGTTCCCTAAAGACATCGAAAGAGATTTTTGATTCGTTGAACAATATATTTGAAGGAAAGAACATACATCAGAAGATGACCCTAAGAAACAAATTGAAGAGGTAAAAGAAGAAGTGAAGAATGCAGAAGTGGTGATAGCCACCTTGAATGGCCTCCCAGGATCGTGGGATTCATTCATGCAAAGAATGTATGCTAGAAAGAAGTGATTACTTTCAGCTTGCCTCATAAGAAGAGAAGAAGAAGATGGGAGCAATTGAAGATCAAGCTCTCACCATTCAAAGAAGATCCCTCAAGCGATGAGGAATATGAAGAACTCAATTCTTGAAGAACCTCTTATTCATCTTATCATTTGGATAAGAAATAATGATTTCATGAATGAAGAAGATGATAAAGCAGAATGATCAAGATGGAGTCTACCCACGAAACAAATAAAATATAAGGATTCAATTGTCATTTCATGATATTGTTTTGTTATACAATTGATGTGTTATGCATGATAGATTGTTTGCATTAATGACTATGATGGGTAAGTAGCTCATGGTGCTATACAAATCTCCATTGCTACTTATCAAACCTCTTTGTTGACATATTGGATTAGTGCACAATATCAATGATGTCATCGTAGAGATGGAAGGCATCTATAAAGTTTATGTGAGATGTGGATGAATGTTGTATTTGCTAAACAGTTGCATGATGCATAAGAATTTGTCGTTATGCATATGTTTCATGAAATAGTTCTAACCATGCAACTGGTACATTTGAATTGTAGGACAGGTCCTATACAACCTCCTACAAGAAAAGAAGGATGAGACTTGTTTCGAAGAACAAGTGATGACAATTCAATAAACATGAATCTGAAGCTCCTAGGGTCAGAGACACCATGATGAAAGAAAGAGCTTCAGAGAACGGTAGATCCACCTCGAAGGATGAAGACCACCATGGGTATGAGAGATAACTCAAGATGAAGAAAATAATGCTATGAAAGAAGCCATGATCAAAGAATAACAGTTGATCATGGGGAATGATGTATACGATATGATTTCGAGACATAAAGGGAAGTACGTAGTATCTTCCATATGGATCTACAAGAACAAGTGTACAAAGCAAGGTTCATGATTTTCCTCAGAAAGAATAGACTATGATGTGACATACTCTATTGACCAGTATATATCAAGCATAGAACCACCTGTATAGAATGAAGAAGGAAGATAATACTCCACTTCAGGGGGAGTGACTACAGAAGATATCTGAGTTCGACACGGTATGACATGATGGATAGCTTCCTGATGGATTGAGATTTTACCAAGAGTAAAGTGGGATCCAACCTTCAAAGATGAATGCATAAGACTAGGATATGTTGATGATCTGACAAGACAAACTCATGGAAGATGTTATGATGAAAGAATACTAGAATGATGTTTGGAATATAGTACTCAAACCAAAAAACAAGAATGTGGTATCTTACAAATGGATTTGCATGATAAAATATGTTACTGATAGAAGTAAGGAAAGACTTGTGGCTAGAGGTTTCTATAAAGAGGGAATTAATTCTGAAGAGACACCTACTACAGGAAGTAAGGTACACTTCCTTCAGAACTATGATGGTAGTTGCTTCCATGATGAAGTAAAGACAAGCCTTCCTTAATGGTATGATTGGGGAAGAGTTTTACATCGAATAGTCACAAGGATTTGAAGTTGAAGATAGATGGACTCATATATGTAAGTTGAAGAAGGCCCTCTATGGCATGAAGCAAGCTCCCAGAGCTTGGTATGGAAGTATAGACAGTTTCCTATCAATTATGGGCTTTCCCAAGAGTAAAGCTAATCCTAACCTTTATCTCAAGGTTGTAGAAGATGAACCTGTGGATGACTTATTCTTGATAGGGAATGAGAAACAGATCATGGAAAGAAAGAAGAAACTAGCAGAAGAATTTGAAATGAAATACCTTGGGTTAATGCATTATTTCCTAGGTGTGGAAGTATGGCAAAGTTCAGAAGGAATCTTTCTCAACCAGGGAAAGTATGCGGTAGAGATATTGAAGAGATTCAATATGTTGGAATGCAAAGTCATGGCCACACCCATGGACTCCAACTTGAAGCTGTTAGCCGATGAATCATCAGAGTTAGTGGATGTGACTCATTACAGACAGATCATTGGGTCATTGATGTACTTAACAAATACCAGACCAGACATTTGTTTTACTGTGAACACCTTGAGTCAATATCTTGTTCAACCAAGACGGGTTCACCTAGTAGCTACAAAACATGTGATGAGATATCTAAAAGGGACTATATACTTTGGTCTATACTATGATGGTAGCCATGAGTATAGATTGTATGGCTATACATATGCAGATTGGACCGGAAGTGTCTCAGACAGAAAAAAGAACATCAAGTGGATGTTATAGCCTGGGATCTGCTATGATTTCATGGTTTAGCAGGAAACTGTCCAGTGTTTTTCCTAGCATGGCTGAAGAAGAATACGTAGCAGATTTCTCTGCTAAGTTGTGAATCCATATGGCTTCAGAAGCTGATATTAGGTCTCTTTGACCTGAAGATGGATACTATAATGATTCTATGTGATAACCATAGTTGTGATGATAGAGAACCCCATGTTCCATCAAAACACATAGAAATCCGGTATTTCTACCTACGAGATAAGATGCAGATAATGATGTTTCAGTGAATATAGAGATGATGATGTTTCAATACTCCCATACTGAAGATATAGATGATGTTTCAGTATTTACATATTGTAGATACAGATGATGGTGATTTCGTATTTCTATACTGAATATAGAGGTGATGATGCTTTTAGTATTTCTATACTGAAGATATAGATGATGATGGTTTAGATGCTGATGTGCTAATGAAGCCTCTGTCTCGACTAAAGTTCGAACACTTTCGAGACAAGCTTGGTGTGGTTCGGAAGGACCTTCCTTGAAAGGGCGAGTAGTGATGTTGCAGTGGGATTGTATCATCCCTGGGAATCTGCCCTAAAGTGATCCAGTGGCCTCGATACTTGAGAATAAAAAGGGATTGTATCATCTTGGGAAATCTGTCCAGAAGTGATCTGGTGACCTCAGTCCTTGAGAATGAAGAGGGATTGTATCATCCTGGGACATCTATCCAAAATAGATCCAGTGACTTCGGTCTTCATGAATGTGGTGGGATTGCATCATCCCTAAACTTCGGTTCAAAATGTATCCATAGGTCTTTACCCCCATGAATGTGGTGGGATTGCATCATCCCTGAACTTCAGGTCAAAATGTATCCAGAGGTCTCGGCCCCCGTGAATGTGGTAGGATTACATCATCCTTGAAATTTGGTTCAAAATGTATCCGGAGGTCTCAGCCCCTGTGAAAGTGGTGGATTGCATCATCCCTGGACCTCGGTTCAAAATGTATCTGAAGGTCTCGGCCCCAATGAAAGTGTGGATTGCATCATCCCTAAACCTCGGTTCAAAATGTATCCAGAGGTCTTGACCCCCGTGAAAGTGGTGGATTGCATCATCCCTGAAACTCGGTTCAAAATGTATTCAGAGGTCTTGGCCCCCGTGAAAGTGGTGGGATTGCATCACCCCTGAACCTCGGTTCAAAATGTATCTGGAGATTTCAGTCCCCGTGAATGTGGTAGGATTGTATCATCCTTGAACTTCGATTCAGAATGGATTGAGTGACTTTGGTACTCGAGAACGTGTGTTGATCCCATAATTCCTAGAGGAAGGATTATCTGAGTTCCACATATGTGTTGATCCCATAATTCCAAAAGGAAGGATTGTTAGTAACTTCGTAAAGACCTAAATCCCATAATTTCGAAAGGAAGGATCATTGACTTGATCCCGTAATTCCAACAAGAAGGATTGTCTGAGTTCCACAAATGTGTTGATCCCATAATTCCAATAGGAAGGATTGTCTCAGTTCCACAAATGTGTTGATCCTGTAATTCTGAAAGGAAGGATCTTTAGTAACTCCGTAAAGACCTAAATCCCGTTATTCCAAAAGGAAGGATCATTGGTAACTCCGTAAAGACCAAAATCCCATAATTCCGAAAGGAAGGATCATGTTGATGTTTTGATGATGTTGATGTTTTGATGATAATGATGTTTTCATGATGATGATGTTTTTATGATGATGATGATGTACTGATTAAAAGATCAGAGTATGATGATGATTACGATGTACTGATCAAAATATCATAGCTTGATGATGATGATGTACTGATCAAAATATCAGAGTATGATGATGATGTACTAATCGGAAGATCAAGAGTATGATGATGATGATGTACTGATCGAAAGATCATAGTATGATGATGATGATGATAAGTATGTGATGATGATGAAATACTGATCAAAAGATCATAATATGATGATGATGATTCTGTTCGAGAGTTGAAGTATTATTATGGTGCTGATCATGATGTTACTGATCTGAATATGATGATGTTGCTGATCAAAACATCAAAGTGCTGAAGATGTTGTTGATCGAAAGGTCAAAGTGCTGAATATGTTGCTGCTGATCGAAAGTTCTAAGTGCTGAAGATGTTGCTGATCGAAAGGTCAAAGTGCTGAAGATGTTGCTGATCGAAAGGTCAAAGTGTTGAAGATGTTGCTGCTGATCGAAAGGTCTAAGTGTTGAAGATCTTATTGATCGAAAGGTTAAAGTGCTAAAGATGTTGCTGATAGAAAGGTTAAAGTGCTGAAGATGTTGTTGAAAGATGTTGCTGATCGAAAGGTCAAAGTGTTGAAGATGTTGCTGATCAAAAGGTCAAAAGATGCTAATATTGATTAAAGATTTGTTGTTGTCGAATATTGAAGATGAAGACTATATGATGTTGAAAAGCTTCCAATGATTTATAGATGTGTTACCCTGATGATGTTGATGATGTCCTCTCCTACTATTGTTGTTGTTGATGTTATTGTAGAATACCCTTCTCATTAAGGGGGAGTGTTGAAATATTGTAACTTCAAATAATATTTTATATGTATCTTTTGTGGTCCCCGATGGTCCTACCGGGAGAACCACTTGTATTATCTTGTACCCCGATGCTTCTAATTGGAAGAAGTAATAAGATTCATGAGGTTGTCCCCTCTAATTGTAAAGGTGGGTCATTAGGACCCCAATGTGGTTACTTGAGCCTACATGTGTAACTCAAGCCTACATGATTAACTCGATCCTACATGTCGGATGAGTTAATTGAAGTGAACAGATGAATATAAATAGAGGTGTAGCGCTCCTCATTTGTAGCACACACTCTCACTTGTATAGCGCATTAGTGGAGAAGAGAGAGAAGTATCTGGAGAAGGAGGAGGATCAGGCTTTGATCTCCTTGTTGGTTTTATATTTTATCTTTTGGGGCATCTATATTGAGGAAGCTTTTACTGGGTTTTTCCCAGGATAAATAGTTGTGTTCTCTTTTGTATGGTTGTGCTTGTCTATCTTTTAGTGATCCTGTTTATATGCTTTTGTTATGAAATCAAAATGAAATACTAATGATCTAGCTTAGCATATGAAATTTTAACACTGGGCCCTATGCTAAGAATCTCGAGGCTTCATCGATACTAGGGCACAAGTAAGTGAGGTGATCGTCCTTACACAACTTGCAAGGAAACTTAACCTTATGTTTAGATTTCTTGTCTCCCCTAGCATTTCGGGAATTCTTGTCATTAGTATTAGCATTTTCATTCCTATTCCCGCCCTTATGATTGTTCTTACCATTATTTTTATTCCTTTCGGGTTGTTGGTTACCCTTCTAGTCCGACGATTGCACCGAAAGCACACTCACCGTTTGGGTGGGTTGAGACAAAGCCGTGTCTTGTCCCGAAACAGATTGGTTGATTGACAATTGACTGACCTATTTCAAAACTGAATCCATAGGTTTAGCACTTGCACAACCAACAATTCCATTGGCATGTGGTCCAGGTTTAACTTTGGGGTTGAAACTAGAACGTGGAGCAATGGGAATGATCTCATATAACAAACCAGATTGAGCATAAATCAAATCCATTTCCTGCGCCCTAAAAATGGCTCGTTCATCATTTTGCACTCTGGATGTAGAAACATCCTTCGCTATATAAGGCAATAACAACTTAAGGAACCATTCGAGGAGGAATTTCGGCGGTATAAAGGATTTAATCAACCTCTTCCATCTACGCACTCTTGGATATGGTCTGAGATATGCGTGGCTTTATCCTACTGAAATTGTTAACCCAAAAATCCCCCACATAGCTCTCAATGGCCTAAACCACCCAAGGACACCATCTCACAACACTCATTTCACTCCATAAGACCTTCCATTTGACCCCCACACCTGTAAAAGAGCCCAAGGATGAAGAAAAGGGCTAAAAACCCCAAAAAAGAGCCCAAAATAGCCCCCCTAGGAGCTAAAGCCCTTAAAAAGGGGCTAAAATTAGGGTTGAAGGGGCTAAAGGCCCCAAAAAGGGGCTAAATCCTTGACCAAGGTCTTAAAACCCTAAAATACCTTTGAAAAACTATAAAAGGAGGGTGGGGGGTCACTCTCAAAACACTCCTCACTTGCCTATTGTTATGCTGCCCATGGATGCATTGAGACCTTGGCCTCTCAAACCACCCACTCTCCCTCTCCTCCATCTCCATATCATCAAGCCATTTCTTCCCAATCAAGAGAGAGGTGCTCCCATGAGCTAGGGCATGGTGTCCCATTTCCACATAAGTGAGGTATAATTTCTTTTCATGTTTGTTTACTTGTTTTACTTTCTAACTGTTATTTTTACTTGCAGGTTTTATTTGTTGACATTGTTTGTAGGTTTGCCATTATAGTATATTAGGTTGCTTGCAGGTTTCAAGGAGGTGGAACCCTAACCCATTTTTTGCAGATGGGTTCACAAGGGCTTCATATCCCTCTTTCTTTTCTATTTTTTAGCTCTTAGATCTAGTTTATAGTTGTAGCCATTTGTTGACTCTAGCTTAGTTTAGTTTGCAGTTATGTTTATGCTATTTTCCCTTTCATTTTTCCTATTTTCAAAGAGTAGGAACCTACCCTTGTTCCCTATAGGCACAAGGGAGCCATTCCTACTCTTGTAGTGAGGAGAAATTCTCACTACAGCTTGGGCAACTCCGCTGGGTCAATCCCACAGGATCCCTGGGCCAAAAATTTCAAGTTTTCAAGTTTTTTCAGTTTTACCCTATTTTCCAGAAATCTTATGTTAGATCTGTTTAAATCTACTTTATTTCCTATTTTAGTCAGTGCTGAAGCCTCTGCTAGGCCAATCCAAGTAAGACTAACCCCAGTACCAGTTACTGTCGGCCAAATCTGACCCTGCATCACCAAAAAAACCCTTTCCAGAGCAGGGTGCTCTTATCGGGGGGAAAGGTGAGACTGGGGCACTCTTAATTGGCCAACAGGTGCACCCAAGGTGCACTTAATCCTCAGAAAGGAGTGACTTCATCCCAGAAGCTCAGGTTACAGCTGTTTTCACATTTTGTGTGACCCCTTTGCTCATTTCTGGAAAACTCTCGTGGCCCCCCCTCATTGGATTTGGTCAGAAATGTGTGGCCTGTCACACAGAAGTTGTATCTAAGTTTAATTAATAGTTATTTTTAGTTTCAGAGGACTGTTAGTGCGGCCCAGCCACCTCTGTCGACCATTGCAGGTCTCTTTCAATTCCAGTTTTTATTTTTTGCAAATCAATCCATGAACAATGTGTATATGCTAAATCAATCATTAAGGCTTGATAAAATTAATTAATCTAACTAAAAGTAACTTAAAAATAACCATCTTGCTGCCCCCTTCCTCCTCTACCCATTCATCACTCTCTGGGGTATTCTGGGATACGACGAAGGGTAAGCTCGTACAGATCTAGGCACTCCATGGTATTTTTCCCAAACCACTAAAACCAGGTGACCTGGAAGGTAGAGGGGGTATAGAAGGAGGGATTATCATAGCGCTAAGCATCCTCCCTGTTGACCAACCTAGCACTTGGGAGGTGACCTGAGGATCTACAGATGTGCTTAGTCCCATTGTGTTGAGAGCCCAACACCTTCTCTTGGTTGAAGAAGAATATTATTGAGAGGTAGACATTTAGTTAGGCCAACAATTTAGGGTTAATCACCATACTTGCTTACAAATTTATGTTTATGTTTGCATACAAAACCATGATATGAGCTCTACCATGAATTCATAAACCATATTGCAAACCAAATACCAGAACAAACAAGCAAACCAACACACCATACCAAATAATTAACCCAACTCAGTTCATGACATTGAGTAAGCCTTAAAATTCACCAAATTTACACTAAGTTCAATCAATTCTGCATTCTTTGAGGACATACGTCCCTGATTGCTTCAACTGTGGGAAGTACTTGGGCTTTTCCTAGAAACTCATTGTGAGGAGTACCACAGGAACCCCAAAGTAGCTAGCCGCTGAGAGGAATTGCCAAGCGAAATGGGCAACGACCCCTTTCGATTGAGTAGAAGCACCCATGAGGAACAAGCCAAGCATTGTCTTCTGGTAGTCTTGGTGGCCGAGAGACCACCTTTGGTCAATAGGAAGCCATTGAAACCGGGTTCCAAATCTCATACCCACCAGTTTCATACGCAAAAGTGAACACAATTGATCCTCCACAATCTTCCTCATGCCTAAGAGGTGAACCACCACCATTTGGAACACTTGATCGGCACCGTCGAAGTCGCTCTCAGTGATCTCCCACACCGTCAGAGAGCCACACAACCTCTAATTCTAATTCAGACCCATATCAATTTGAACCAAACCTCCACACTGCACCACCAAGCCCCATGGCCAATACAAACCCGGATCCATTTTTTGGCCTAACCTTAGTAAGTGGACCCATGTCCACATCACAACTAGTCACCCATAACTTGGAAAGTGGTCTAAGCACAGTCATGCAGACTTTCATTAGCCAATTTCTGCCACCCATAGTGACTAGCCAAGCTGGCCCAGTGGTAACACACAGGGGCAGTGGCCCCTCCACACACACTGCCCCTTTGGCCACACAGAGGGGTAGTGCACCGTCCACCTACATTGCCCCTACTATAATACATGGGGGCAATGCCCCAACTACCCATACCATCCCAGCCACAACTCTTGGGGGTGTTGGCCCATCTGCCATGGTGCCACCAAAGCACCCCCATCCATGTAGATGCATTATGCACCTGCAAACACCACCCCCATTGCATCCCCATCCCACATCATCTTGGGGTCAAATCTACCCTTCATGGCTCGACTGAACTTGCCTGACTTGGCTATATTAATGAATGACCCCATCCACCACCAAGCTTTCTGGCCATCCATGCCAACTAAGCTACCATCAGACATCCCAAAGTTTGAAGGCAAAACCGAGGAATGTTGCCAAAATCATATAATGGCATTCCATTTATTGTGCTCATCCAATAGCATCATGGATGACTCCATCAGGTTGAGGTTATTCGAACGCACCCTTACAGGTGATGCGGCCAAATGGTACATTGAGCTGCCACAAGCCAAGTACCCCGACTTCAACTCCCTAGCCTTCATGTTCCTACAGTATTTCCAACTCCTTGTTAGATATGACAAGGGGGTGGAGATCATGTTATATTGTTTCCAAAACACCACCACTCACATAACTAACCATATCCATGAGTGGCGTTGACGTCGTAGCTTATGAAAAATCCAACTAGACGACATGATCTTCTTGGATTGGTTCCTTAAGACTTTGCTCCCACCCATCGCAAAGGACATTACATCTGAGTGTCCCCAATCTGAAGAAGAGGCCTTACTAAAGGCCCAACAATTTGATCTCATTTATGCCCAGTCTGGATACTTGTACACTGTCATTCCAGATGCTCCCCATCCAAGTACCTCTTACCATGATGCACCGGGGGCATCCCACGTAGCGGACGACATCATAGGGTCAGTCTCCCAACAACCACAGCCTCGACCGACACCACCCACCATTGCACTGCAACCAAGCAACACTGCTAATGTTCCTTACCAAAACCAAGCTTCGGACAATGCTAGAATGATGTCCCAGTCTAGAGCAACAACCTCTTATGCACAGCATGCACCACCGCAGTAGGCTCAGGCCATGGCTTGGAAAACACAATAGTATGTGGGGAAAATTCTCACATTTGTGGCACCACCACCCCCATAAATATACTATGCACCACCAGTGAAACAAATTCAATCCCCTTCCCCCACTCCAGCCACTCCGTTGGGACAAGTGTTTGAACAACAAAACCGTCCCAACCAGCCTACCCCCAACAATCAACAAGGGAAAGATAGAAACAACTAGCCCCACAACCAAGGTAATAACCAACTGTAGGGAGGCGGTTAGCAACCGAACCCTCCCAATAATGCCACGGCTAATCGGCCAGCCCAGAACCCCCCACGACAGAATCCACCAAGACGCAACGCACCGTTGTGCACAAACCAACCTTGTACACTCTGTGATGTTTATGGGCATTACACATTTGAGTGTCCCCTCATGGCTCATGCTAAGCAAGCTATTCAAAATGAGGCCCAACAGGCCTCCAATGCTCCCAATCAAGCCCAACCCAACCAGGCACCACAAGTACCTCCTCCCATGGTGCTTCAAAACCCACTACCATCCCAAGGATTGGTGGCAACCGCTCCCCCTCCCCAAGCCAATCCCAATGCTCTGGGGGCACCACCCACGGCCAAAACAGGTGTTCACCACCTACTAGTCATGAACACTGAAGAGCTCAACTTACAGACTAGACGAAATTAGTACGGTACCACCACCAAACCTGTCGACTCATCAGCAGCATCCACGTCTAAGAAAACCAACCTACCTCTCCAGTTACCTCCGTTCCTGCGCCCCCCCATACATAGAATCACCAATAACACCACACCTAGAGCTACAGTCATCGATAGCATTGTGGATGATTTGTCCTAAACGCCAACCACCATGTCCGCCTTTACTTAAAATGTTCCCAATGCAGCGAAAATCCCTACTAGCCACTCCAGGGGCATTAGACCCCTCTGAATCCAAGATGATCACCTTTGATACAAAGAACGGAGAGCCGTGCATGCCCTCCACTATCACCTTCCAAATCCCAATGTCCATCTGAAACTTGGTTGTGCACCGATGCATAGTGGATGAGGGGGCATCCACATGCGTCATGTCTACCTTGGTTTGGAAGAAGCTTGGATCACCAATTCTGCAACTGTCCTCCATGACTCTATGGCCTTATGATGGAAACCCCACTAAATCCCAAGGAATCCGCCCCCATGTCCCCATCACGTTAGCTGGGAAGATAGTCCCGATTGACATCGAACTCATCAACGCTCAACTGGACTACAACCTCCTCTTCAAAAGGAGTTACATGTACGCCATTTGAACCATCACGTCAATTGTCTTCTGCCTCATGATGTTCCCCCATGAAGGGAAGATTATGATGGTTGACCATCTCACCTACCACAATCCGCAAGGGTTAATAGCTCCTACCTATGTTATCCCTACCATCACCACCATTGAGCTGCAAGGGGCGACCGCAGACGCTAACGTCAATCCCGTAACAAACAC
The DNA here is from genome assembly GCA_001517045.1 of Pseudotsuga menziesii. NCBI lineage: Eukaryota > Viridiplantae > Streptophyta > Pinopsida > Pinales > Pinaceae > Pseudotsuga > Pseudotsuga menziesii. The sequence goes on from LPNX010833582.1 coordinate 19,502, forward strand.
TATGGTTGAAAATACACCCGCCTCCCCACCATTGAATGTGGGCCCTAGGTTGTTTACTGAACCCACCATGAAGGCTCCTTTCCCATTGGTGTCACCACCATCGACACAAAAAGGAACTGTGGACTTGTGCATGGTCTCATCAAGCACCACTACACCCAAACAGAAACTGCAGTCATAGCCCCAACCACAACCACAACATTGTCTGCAACTACAACGCCAACAGCAGTCACAACATCACCTGTAGTAGCAGCATTACGCATAGCCGCAACTACAACCTCACCCCCACATGCAACCAGCTGGGAGTTATGTGGGATCATCTCTAGTCCATACAATTCCCTTCCTCTTTCCCCCACCTGGTGTCATGAGCAAGCCAGTCATGGCCACCTTAAGCCTACCCAACTTTACATTGGGGATCCTAGTGTGGTATCTAGATCCACTAGCTCAACCAGCAATTCCCTAGGTTGTGTTAACTCTGGTGCAACCTATTGCGGTTGAGTCTCACCCCCCACCCGGTCCGCATAATCCAACCGCTGCACCCGCACCTGCACCACCCCAACCCAAAAGGGCCAGGGGAAAGAACACCAAAGCCACCGCAGAACTAACACAAGTCCCACCTTGTGCCGTCTGTGAACAACAGGGCCGTCCAACTCAAAATTGCCCTGAAATCCCAGTGATCCATGCGCATCTGGATGCCATGGATACGAATGAAAACATCCCTGTGGTTGAAATCCCAACCGCGCCACAGCTAGTCAAGAACAAGGCATTAAGGACAAGCCATTCTTGCACCCTTTGCAGCTTGTATGGACATTACTCCCACCATTGCCAAGACTTGCACAAATTTTGAATGGCTCTTGCTGACCTCCCTCACCATTCCCTTGAGTCTGAGATCACCTTGATCAAAGCAGTTCACCCACCACCACCTTCTTCAGACACCATGTCCATCTACATGATGTCCAGTTCCATCGACCCGCTCATCTCCACCGACAATCCATCATACCTGTGACTTCATTTATTCAACAATGATGAGGAGATACTTGAAGCTCTGACTGCCTCGGAATACCCATGGCATGACATGCAGCATCGCTCGTTCTTCCTCCCAGAAGCGCTGGTGTCGCAGTCCGACCAGTTTTTCATGGAGACCAAATATTTCATCCATGGGAAGGTTGACTGTTTCAAGAACCCAATCCCAGCACCTGATGCCTTTGAATAAGGGAACATGGTGAACATTTCTCCCACCATTAAAATTGACATCTCAACCAACTCTAAGATCATTGAAGAAAACATGTTGGGGGCATCTTGCTCCCTGGAAGAGGTCGATGCCTACACTGCTCTCTTCCAACAATTTTGCGACATCTTCACCTGGTCATACACTGAAATTCCTGGCTTAGATCCATCCATCGTGGAACACCACATCAACACATGGCTTGATGTGGCACCCATCTGCCAGAAGCAATGGCCCATCCATCCATCCAAAGTGGTTGTAGTGAAAGCCGAGATAGAGAAGCTGCGCACAGCCGGCTTGATTTATCCCATTGCATACACAACTTGGTTTTCTAATCCTGTTCCCATGAATAAAAAATAGGTTACCAGTCTTGTTTGCATAGACTTCCATGATATTAATGGGGCATGTCCCAAAGACAACTTCCCCACCCCATTCATCGACCAGATCATCGATTCATGTGCCAAACATTAAGCCTTTTCTTTCATGGACAGTTTTTCTGGATATAACCAAATCCAAATCCGGAAAGAAGACCGTTACAAAACAACATTCACAACCCCATGGGTCACATTTTCCTACCGAGTCATGCCCTTTGGCCTCAAAAATGCTGAAGCCACCTTCCAGTGTGCCATGATGCACTGCTTCTGCGATCTCATTCACATCATGTTGGTTTTTTTTACAACCTCATCATGCGATTGCAAAACCACACACAGGACATAGACGACTTGCGACAAGTCCTAATGCAATGTCACCAGTATAGGATCCGCTTGAACCCATATAAGTGTGTTTTCTATGTCCCCATGGGCCATCTCCAAGGATTCATCGTGTCACACAAAGGAATGACCGCTGATCCTGGGAAATTCCAAACGACTTTCCCCCTAACGTCACCCCTTTGAGTGACAATGTTCTAAATTGTATTATAAACTTTTCATTTTTTGTTTTACACATTTTTCCCGATTGAGTCTTATGTATCATTTCCTCTCATCGCTTCAGATGGAGCAGACCTCAGATTGGTATATGGGATTCACAGATGGAGCAAGCAGATGGTACCCGAACCTCATCTTGGTTGCATGGGTAATATACTCCCCATTGCACGAGTTGGTCCACATCGACGGAATATGCATGGGCACCACAACCAACAACCAGGCAGAGTATGATGGTGTCAATGGCCTCTTGGCCGCCGCTCTACAATTAGGAATTTATCATCTCGATGTCTTCTTAGACTCCCAGCTGCTTGTTTCTCAACTGAACAACCACTACTAAGTTCATGATCCCTGCCTCTTTAGAAAGTACCTGCGCACTAAACACATGGTCAGAACATTTGAATCCATCAAATTCACACATGTTCCCAGCAACCTCAATAGCGTCGCAGATCAAATGGCTAACGATATTCTAAATTGGCACATCCATAACAGTATATAGGAAACATACAACCATAACATAATGCATAATCATGTCTAAAAAT
>LPNX010833582.1:27369-84825 GCA_001517045.1 Pseudotsuga menziesii
GGAGGTAGGCATAGTTTTGAACTCTTGCAGATGAACCATTTAGCTTCAACAGCTTCCCATCTTTGTATCCAGTCATGATGACTTGGTTGTCAGATGATTTTCTTATTTCTACAATTCCATCAAACATGTGGATGGAATGGCCTTGCTGTTGAATCTCCACCAAGGACAGCAGGCTTCTCTGCAACTCTGGAAGATAAAGAACATTCTTCAACAAGAAATCAGGGAATCTAGGCATCTTCAGTCGAATGGTGCCCATTCCCTTTGGTTTAAGACTAGACTTTTCTACAAAGTAAACTATGCCATTTATTGTTTCATTAAGTTCTTCAAAACAGTATTTTCTAAAAGTCATGTGTGATGTTGCACCAGTATCAAGCAGCCAACAATATTTGTAAGATGAAAGTGAAGTCATTTCATTAATTCCAAGATTACAGTGTGCAACAATACAATGCGCAGAATCAGAAGATTTACTAGCATCTTGGTTTTTATTGTCATCTTTCTTCTGGTTATGTTTGTCTTTGATGGAGTCCCTGTTGGGGCGCGCACCTTAAACGGTCCCTAATTTTGGTAACTCCGCGATTTTTGTGGAAGTTGTAAGTGGAGTTATGACTCAAAACAGTCTTAGGGGTGTCGGGGTTGAGTAAAAACCTTATTTTTGTAATAAACCCATGGTTTAAGTCCAAGGTTTAGGGTTCGGGGTGCCCATGGTTTAAGCCCATGGTTTTGTAATAAGTGCACTATAAATATGCACTCTTGTAAAGAAGTCAGTTTAGGCTTTTGATGTAAGATGAATTGATGCAAAGCTAAGGCTTGTTTTGTACGAAGGTTAAGTCCCAATTGTGTGTGTGGACGACCTCTGCAGCTGTGTGCGCAGAGGCCTGTAGCTGTGTGCACGGCTTTAAGGACTTGAAAGGATCTGCAGCTGAGTACGCAGATCAGAACTATGGTTTTAGTAAAGAGTTGAATAAACACAGTTCTGTGGACGTAGCCCCTACACTAGGGGTGAACCATGTTATATCTGGTGCCATGGTTCTTGTGTTGTTTCTATTATGTTCTTTTATGCATTGATAAACATATATCTGATAAATAATATCATTGCTAACTTAATAACTTCGCTGTGAATTCCTAGTAAAGGGTTAAGCAAGTCACAGTCTGTTTATTTAGCTGCGAAGTTATATATGTGAATGTTAAATCTCTGTGTTATATGAATATAAGTTATTAAAGGCTAAAGGTATAGTAATATCCCTCTTCTACTTGTAGAAACCTGATTCTGCGGCATCCCATAGCAGTTTCGGGTGAGACTGCAACCTGCTCACAGGTTGTTGCCGAAAGTGCCAACACTGTGGGTCTTTTGTTGGTGCGAAGTTAACGGTATAAAGTCCGGGTCTTCCCTATAACCCAACAAATTGCTTCTGTTTCCAGTTGAACTCAGTATCTACTCAAGAGGGGTTTATGTCATACCTCGAGGGCTATGTTCTGGAGACCCTCTATGAAGGAAATCAGTGATTGGCTTGATGAGACTTATCTGAAATTTGCTGAGCAAGAGAACAAATATCCGCTTCGTAGTGCAAATGAATTTTTACAAAGGTATGTTTTTTGTGATGTTTATGAAATTTTCTTTGGAAGTATCCACATAGAGTTGCACCAGTGGTTATCCAGGTTAACAGAGTAAAGGAAAAACTTCCAAGAACGTCAGTTTCCTGATTGGACCCCCGCAAGAATTAATATACTGAAAAGGGTCAACAACGAGATATCTCGCGCTATTTATTTTTGGACAACGCAAACCCTTGGAGCATTTGTGACGGAGTTCGCCATCGACACGAGTACTTCCTTTAGTGAAGCCGAGTGGCAGTTTTTCAAAGGACCAAGGGGTAAGTTTTTGAATTCATTTAGTTTGAGAATTAAAATGCTATTAGCTGAAAAAGGTATATTGCTAATTGAATCAGACTATTATATTTAGTATTACTAACCTATGTTTGCAAGTGAAAATACCTTTGACGAGCAAAGTGGTTTGCTGTGAAGTGGAAAAAGGTACAAGAGAGATTTTGGATCCTATTCCCAGGGTTAGCATACCGAGTATTCCCCTGTAAATCCCGCAGATTCAGAACCCGAAGAAACCCCTTCTGTTGGAAACCCTCCGGTAACCCTGCAGTAAAGACCTATTATCCCTGAGAACCTGTCGCAGTTTGAAAGTCAACCTAGCCCAAGTATTCCTATCGCAGGTCAGTATACCCTAGTAAGTTCCCCCCCGCCTACTTCCAGTCCCCTTCCCTCCCCCCCTAGACCCGCAATGGCCCATATGAATGATGACATTAAGCTCCCTATTTTCAAAGGAACTGGATCAGAGGATCCAGAACAGTTTTGGTTTTTATGTGAAGCAGTGTGGACTGCTAAGAACATTACGGATCAAGATACAAAAAGAGCGCAGATGGTTACTTCTTTCAGAGACCGCGCTCTGAACTGGTTCATGAAGTTTTCCAGCACTCAGAACCATGCATTGGCTGATATAAAAGTAGCAATGATAAAGGAATTTAAGAAGCCAAAATCAAAGTCGCAGTGTATCACTGAATTGAAAGAGATTCAGCAGAGGTGCGGCAAATTAGTGTGGGACTTTGATCAAAGATTCAAAGTTCTGCTAGACCAAGTTAGTTTCACCATTGGACCTACGCAGCACAAGGAATGGTTCATTGCAGTGTTGCTACCGCATATCAGAACTCCACTCATGCAACAGAAGGTTGCTGACGAGCAGGAGGCTCTGGAAATCGCGATGAAGCTTGAAACCGCTCCTGTCGAACACAATTCTGGTATCGCTCAAATCCAAGCACAGTTGGCAGCGATGGCTCTGGAGCTTTGCAATATGAAGAAAGGAAAAACTGGTCGCGAAGAGGCTTGGTGTACACAATGTTGGACAGAAGTTCATACCAAGGAACAATGTCCTGTTGTAAGAAATTACTTGAATACTGGTGCGCCAAACCCGTTTAACCCGCAAGTCCTATATTGTGAGCTCTGTAGAACAGCAGGCCAGCATCGACCTGAAGACTGTTATCTGCTACAGAGGTATGGGAAAGTACCAAAACAATCCTATTGTAAATTATGTAAGTCTGTAGGACATAATGAAGATGAGTGTCGCAGTTATGACCTCATGAGAGAACGCACCTACGACACCTATCGGGTACAAAATGAGGGACAGAGCAATGATGGCTATGGTTACCGCAGTGGTGCATCAGGTAGAGGTGCTTTTGGAGGTCGTGGTCGAGGTGGTATGGCCGGAAGAGGAAGAGACCAGGTTGTGTGTTACAACTGTAACCAGGACAGGCATCTAGCGAGAGACTGTCGGAACCCAACTACGACATGTCGGTATTGTCGAGCAGTAGATCATGTGATCGAGCAGTGCCCACAGTTGATAGCTAAGATTCAGGAAAGAAATAGTGCTCCTACTCAGAATATTCAGATGATTTCCATTGAGCAAATACCTTCCCCAGCCATTAATGTTGTTACCCGGAGTGGAGCTACGACGAAAGTGCAGAACAAGGAGAAACAGCCTGTCGAGGCTTGGGTTAGGAAGGCCCCAGAAAAAATCCCTGCATTTGATGTCGAAAGAGAAAAAGAGACATTTATGGCAGCCACGAGAGACTTTGCTGACCCCAACACATCAGTAATACCCGCGCAACAACCTCAGCAGCAGTCGTAGATGCAAGAAGCTTCGACAGACAAAGTAAGTACACTGTCCTCCTTTTTACAGAGTTGTCTGAAGCTGCTAAGAAATCAGAATGCTTTAAGTGAGTTGCAGAAATTTATTGCTTCCTGCGAACCTCAGCAAAGTTTTGGTCAGGAAAAAGGTGTTAATAGAGTCAGGAGAACTGGCAGGGAAATGAAATTGAATGCTCAGACAGGAGAGTATGATATGACTGTTGTTATCTTGGACCTAGGATCAGAGGTAAATGTCTTAACTAAGAAAACTTGGGAAAAAATACGAAAACCTACCCTTGATTGGTCCCCTATATAGTTGAGATTAGCTAATCAGCAGAAGATTGTGCCCCTAGGAAGACTCCCTAGTGTACCAGTAGATATTGATGGAGTCAGTACCTTAGCAGACTTTGAGGTAATTGAAATAATTATTGACAGCAACCCCTATCCCGCACTACTAGGCATTGAATGGGAAATAGATAATGATGCAGTCATCAACCTGAAGAAGATACAGATGACTTTCGAAGGGAAAGGAATGAGAGTCATAGTCTCATTGGACCCTTCTCAAGGAGAGAGATACACAGAGCTAGTAAGAGATGAAGACCAGGATGCTTTGGACCACATCTAAAATATCATAGCTAAGGAAGAAGATTATGTTGATCCTACTGCCAAAGGTATCATGGATTGGCAGTGTGACAGCTCATGCATGACGGATTTAGATGATGGGTTAGAAAACTGGCAGAACAGACTTTATGAGCTGCATGGACATAGATGTGCCAGAATTACCAAATATATCAGATGGCTTGGTGCACAGGTAAGAGTCCTACCTATTTTTGATGACTTGTCATACCCAGAACAGTTTATTGAACAATTCTCAGACCAGATACCAGATTCACAGAAAAGGGAGACTCTGGATTCAGTATTCAGAACCACAGCAGCCAGATGGTGGAATGGCCATCAGAAGAACAGTCCTAGTTGGGAAGCTCATCAGAAGTTCCTTCGCCTGAGAATTATGGATCAACCCCAGGAGGTGCAAAGCAAGTTTGATGGGAAGACTAGCCCTCATGAATATGTGGCACAGTGCTACGAATCATGCCAGCATGTACCTCAGGAAGTATGGGTACATAGGTTTGTACATACTTTGGAACCAATAGCAAAGAACTGGTACGCGGAGGCTGAGCTTCGCCAGGATACTGTAAGTTGGGATCGTCTTGTTGATAGTTTTATGCTTACCTTTTCTACTAATGAATTTTTTCTAGCTTTAGATGCAGCTATCAGGTTGGTCCATACTAAGGTATTGGATGCTCAAGAAATAGTAAAATATCGACCTGATTGGACAGCACAAGAAGCTCATGCAGTTGAATATTATAACCTCGCAATTGACGAGGATGATGATCCACGCAATATTGGTATTCCTAAGTCAGAAGAACACTGGGACATACACGGACCAGCAGCCGAAGCCCTTGAAGTGACTCAGCCCCTGAAGACGTGGACAGTCAACATTAGATCAGAAGACCAGCCTAAGTATGCTACCAGTGGAGATTATTGGGATGAATATACGGTAAGCAAATTGACCCAACTTCTCCATGAGTGTCGGGACTTAGGTCTGAGGAAGTTCCTGAAAATAGGAGGAATCATTGAAGCTGTGGATGGCATTTTGTCATGGGTCAAAGCTTGACTCCATGTCGCAGATGGTGTCCAGAGGTGTCGAATGTCCTTATTAGTGTGCAGCCACAGCTACTGCTTGTGCCGAAGAAGGAAAAGTCTGTCGAAACTTAAAAAAAGACCATTAGAAGAAATCAAATTTGGCGGTGCCAGTACGTTCTTTATATTAACTGCCTGTATTAATGTGATCTTGGAAAATATACTGCCATTTGGACAAGATCTCTGTCAGAATTGGTGCCATCAATGCACAGTTATGACAGATTTCGGGGATAGATTCTATAAGAAGACACCACACCCACAAGGTTCGCATTTTTTCAGTTTCTTAAGTTTTACAATTGCATCCATGTCCGCTGATCGTGAGCTCCAGGAACTATTGAGAGAGTTTGAGCAGACGGGTTTGCCGAACCTTTTCCACCAACCACCTACATCTGCCCCCCGTGAACAAACTCCCCCAGCGCCAACTTAGCCAATGTAGACATGATCTACCCGAAAGAACATCAAACCTGAAGTTCGTTCTAAGCACAACGAATATTGCCACAAGCAATCAGGGAAAACACCAGAGAACCTCGATATGCCTCCGTCTGGTTCAGCAGAGGTCCCACTTGCAGAATATGAGAACATTGCTCCGAAGCATCTACCATATCTTCCACTAGTTCAACCAGGATTCCAGCCACCTCAGCGACTAAAGAAGTTCACATTACGCACCCCTTCGCTGCCCCCGGGTGTGTAGTTGGTCGGGACCATGACAAGGAAATTAGACCGGCTTAAGTATGTCAACCACGACATGAATGATCGTGGAAAGTTTCCACAGTTCACCCTAGCACAATACTTCATTTTTTCAAATATCCAGAGACTAACGCGACATTGCTGGAAGTAAAACAATGGGCTGCTGGCTTGGATCAAGCTGGTCTGTTAAAGATGCTCAATGTCCCCCATTTTGGTCGCAGCACACAGGTGACCATAGTGGTCAAGCAGCTGCTGGCATTAGTACATGATGGCCACCTATGGATAGGAGACAAGAAAATTCCTATTAATGATGAGCTCATCCATAGGATCACAGCCTCACCAATAGCGGGACCTGATCCGGGGACTGAATTTCCTTCAAAGCATGAGGATACGAAGCTCGCACAAAGCATGAAGGAATGCCTCGACCCGACGAAGGGAAAACGAGGATATCACACTTCCGGAATTCAGCAACATAATATTCACTTCGCAGTTGATCTTCTAGCATGCAAGATCATGCGAAAGTGCAGACCATATGAAGTGCCTAACCTGGTTATCAGAATTACTGCGAACTATGCCGAAGGCTACAGTTACAATTGGGCAGTGTATATCGCGAAGGAATTCCTTGAAGACATCCGCGATGCGCAGGAGAAAGGTAGGCCCTTTCACTATTCCTGGTTGATAGTCCTTATCGCCCTGGTAGGATGGCAAGAACCTACCGAGGCGCAGTTTGCTGCTATACCTCCGGACTTGCCTGGCGCAGTACGGTACGCCTCTCTATGGGTTTCCCAGGATAAAACCCTACAGCAGATGACCAACTGTGTATTTTCCTTTTATATGATGAGTACCTTGTATGAGATCACGAAAACCCCTTGGCTCAGTAATGAGTTATTCTCTCAATACGACGGCGCAGCCCATTTTAGTGCCAACATGCATCATATTTTCATCCAGGCCCACACGAATCAAAAGCATCAATGGTTTAAGTTACCATATGTAGTGACCAAAGAAGACATCCTCGCGGTCGTTCAACAGTGGCCGACGGAATGGTTGAAGGACGCAAGAAAAAAACCCACCATTCCAGTTCTCCCAGTTACCAATCTGGGCACAGGCCCTAGTCATACACAGCACCAAGACCACCCTGAAGATAGTGAAGAACAAACTGAGTCACAGCAGAGTGAAAGTGACCAAGGTGGAGACGATGGCAATGACGAAGAAGAAGGAGACTCGGTTAACAGTATTTCAGACCCTAATCGGCAGGATAAGTGCAAGACGCCAGAGCCGGAGGAAGTGAACAAACCCCAGTTCCAAAAGAAAATGAAGGTGTCGAAGGACAAGAATATTGACGACGAGCCCAGCCTGACAAGTGAGAAGCTTGATCAGGCTCTCTCGAGGTCCACAGAATTTCTCACCAAGAAATGGTCAGAATTTGCAGCTACACAACTGCATGCCATCACCGGTGTAGAAAAACACATTTCAGAGTTGAAGGACTTCGCAGAAAAATCACTGACTGGCGCTTCAGCAAGCACTGTCCCAGTAAGCATGCCGCCAGACCTTAGGCAATGGCCGACCAAAGACAACAAAGGCCAAGTCTCGAGTGCCGCCCTCATATTAACGGATGCAGCGTCTCGTTCGGAGATGAGTATGAAGGTTGGAATTGATTACACTAAGATGTCCATGACGGAGCTACATCTCTGTCAGTTAGCGATTATGAAGGAAATCCAGGCATGCAACCAATATTCGCAAATGCAGTTGGAAAATTCCATAAGTAAGCAGCAGGGCTTCACCACGCAGTTGGAGGTAGCAAAGCAGAGAAAGAGGGATGCAGAACGTAAGCGCATTACCCTGGTACGAGTCTTGGATGAGGCATGTTGAAGTATTCTTGACTTCGACGTACAACTGGTGGAAGAACCAGAACAAAGATTAGCCAGGTTGAAAGATTAGCGCAGCAGTCCCGCAGTGAAATAGAGAAGCTCAAAGCAGAACATGAGGCTCAGATTGCGGAGCTTCAACTCCGCATCAACCCAGAGAGCCCACCAGAGGTCAGGGAGCAATGCCGAGTCGACATTCAGGCCTCCACAGCAAAAATATCGGATATTGTGAGTAGTGCAACGAAGCTGCTAGAAGACAGTGTTGAGGCCTGGACCACCCTGCAGGAACATCCAGAAGTCAGACAGTTTCAAGAAACCATCAGGAAGTGACAGACAGAGTTGGATACAGTAAAAATGGAAATTAAGACTCTACTACCTATGGAGAAAATGCTCAAGGTAAAGTGAAGCAATGAACTCCAGCAGGAAATTGAGTCGTGCAGAGAAAAAACAACAGAAGTGGAAAATTCTATGCAGCCACTTATCAGTGAAGATTTTGAGTTGAGTACTGCTGTGGACATCCAACTCAAAGTTCTGAAGGAATATGCTGCATTTGCGCAGACAAAGGCCACCGAAGCATCAGCCGCAGTATTGCAGGAGTTGGTCGAAAAGGAGCAAGCCACTGACACTATCATGCGTGGCCTCAACAAGTAGTTCGCTATCTTCGCTAACAAATTTTGCCTACCAGAAGAGCAGCAGAGTGTTCCGGGACAGGCCACTGGTGAGTCTTAGGGGCCTGTTGGGGCGCGCACCTTAAACGGTCCCTAATTTTGGTAACTCCATGGTTTTTGTGGAAGTTGTAAGCATATTTATGACTCAAAACAGTCTTATGGGTGTCGGGGTTGAGTAAAAACCTTCTTTTTGTAATAAACCCATGGTTTAAGTCCAGGGTTTAGGGTTCGGGGTGCCCATGGTTTAAGCCCATGGTTTTGTAATAAGTGCACTATAAATAGGCACTCTTGTAAAGAAGTCAGTTTAGGATTTTGATGTAATATGAATTGATGCGAAGCTAAGGATTGTTTTGTAAGAAGGTTAAGTCCCAGCTGTGTGCGTGGACGACCTCTGCAGCTGTGTGCACAAAGGGTTTTGGGTGATTAAGGAAATCTGCAGCTATGTGCGTAGAGGCCTGTAGCTGTGTGCACAGCTTTAAGGACTTGAAAGGATCTACAGCTGAGTGCGCAGATCAGAACTGTGGTTTTAGTAAAGAGTTGAATAAAACATAGTTCTGTGGACGTAGCCCCTACACTGGGGGTGAACCATGTTATATCTGGTGTCGTGGTTCTTGTTTTTTTTCTGTTATGTTCTTTTATGCATTGATAAGCATATATCTGATAAATAAGATCACTACTAAATTAATAAGTTTGTTGTGAATTCCTAGTAAAGGGATAAGCAAGTCATAGTCTGTTTATTTAGCTGCGAAGTTATATATGTGAATGTTAAATCTCTGTGTTATATGAATATAAGTTATTAAGGGCTAAAGGTACAGTAATATCCCTCTTTTGCTTGCAGAAACCTAATTCTGCAGCATCCCATAGCTATTTTGGGTGAGACTGCAACCTGTTCGCAGGTTGTTGCCGAAAGGGCCAACACTGTGGGTCTTTTGTTGGTGTGAAGTTAATGGTATAAAGCCTGGGTCTGCCCTATAGCCCAATAGTCCCATGAATCCCAACACTGATCTGATGTGTGTCTAGTCTTTCCACAACTCTTGCACTGCAAATCTAATATTTTGCTGGAGTTTTTTCTGCCTCCTCTACCTCTGAAGTTTATTCTTCCTCTGCCTCTCTTGCTGCTTTCTCCTTTTGGATGGTCATTGGATTGGTCTTTGCCAGCAAGGGCAGCACCAAATATAGATGCCAAAGAGTGCATCTCTAATCTAGAAACTATAACTTACAGAATGCTTAGAAAAAGATATGGGATGCAGGTTTAGATTCCTGCTCCTTTACAAATTACAATATGATTCTGTAGCCTATACAAATAATTCTACAGCCCTATCAAAACAATCTTGCAGCTGCTTTATATTTAATTTTGCAACTCTATATCATTTGATTTTAGAGTGCTATTACATGAACAACTCAAAACATCTTATGAAAAGACGCAATATTAATACAATGTATTGTAGCATAGTGGGTTCTCAACACTTTTACACTCTTCAAATCACATCATTCACAACTCATTATAAAGGTCATGGCTCACACTCATCCTTCGTAGGTTCATACATAAGACACATGCTCTCGGGCTCATACAATATCCATATTAGGTAAATATTTGTAGACAAACTCTATGCATATAAGTTTGGACAGAAGTTAGGGTTTGTGCAACCCAATGGTCACAAAATATTTTACCTCCACTCAAAGGTGTGAATATTCACCTACGGTCTAGTCACCGAGATTCAAAGGATTCACTCTTCAGGAAAATAAAAAACATGAGTCTTCATCCTTCTATCATTATTCACCAACTTTGCAGCAACAATCTTCACATGGAAATCGTAGCTCATACAACACAGTCGCACTATTCATAACAATCTTCATAGTCACAATCTTCAAAACAATCTTCATAGTCATAGCTCATATAGCAAGCTCAAGATCATCCCAGCAGTATGCAGCTCTTGCAAGGGAGATCGTAGTCACTACACTTTGAGTGGACACAGCAACAAAAAGAATAAGGGTTTTCTTAGGTCCAACGAAAGAGAACACCACACTTTACACCTTCTTTTTATTCATGACTGTGTATCCACGCAACATCACATGCACATAATACAAGAGCAGTCATTACGATGGTCTCCACGATATACCAAAGCAATCTTCATGATCTTTCAACCATCATAAAACTAGGAAACCTGTCACATCTATCAGGCTTGGAGTGAATGTCTATGTCGTAGGTAGGTGAACAATCATAGGTGGAGGACAAGCTGCGGCAGTGAGTCTCCAACACTGAGTCTCCAACAAGATAGCTTACAACATTAAGTGAATGAGGAGGTCAATCCTCAACTCAGCTTCAACGCATCAGTCCTCAACGTAGACAATGTCAACATGGAATTAGGGTTTACATGCTTGACAACTCGCAGGTCAAAACTCGATTTCGGTGATGGGATTATCACATCACGCAGTAGAGAAATAAACAAACTCCTCGCAACTCTCTCATAGATCAAAACTCAGTTATAAAAACAAGCTTTAAGAGGAGCCTTCCACTGAGAATGACGAGAATACTGGAAACTAAAGATCGGAATTGTGTGTAGGGAGTGGCAGATTACACAACCCAACCACAGATCATTAAATACACAGCAAAGAAATCGTAGCATACATTATTTCTCCATATGCATAACCTTCTGTATCAAATCAAGAAATGCTCCATCGCATACTCTTCTGTATCAAATCAAGAAATGGTGCATGGAGAATATTTCTAGGTAAACTACTCCATCACATACTCTTGATCAGAATAATACTCATACAACACGCTCGCGAGATTAGGGTTTCACGCACAGTGGAAGACTCTCAATCAAAAAATGGAGGAGTCTCTACAAAATCGCAGCATACACAACAAATTAGGGTTAGGCAGGTCTCGAAGAGAATAAATCATACAATGCATGCGACTGGCAGACTGACGGAGCGGGAAACCTGAAACATATTTGGCAGAACGAAGGTCTGGCAGGCAGAATGCCAGGACTGAAATGCAGCCAGGAGTTATGGCAGGCAGCTCTGATACCACTGTTGGATAATAACTCCCGATTCATTTCTATTCCATTGCTAATGCATACATTTATACATTTCATGTGGTGGTTGAGAAGCAGCCTTTTCACCTTCATATGCAACTATTCATATTCCTATTATGTACACTAACGTATAATCCTGACGGATTATATTCCAACACATACTATGCAGATGACCTTTGGACCTCTGTCCACCGTCCTCACATGGGGCACCACTCGTGCCACTGCAGTTGGTTGACCACATTGGAGTTTTTCTTAAGCTCTTTTTTGACTCCTTAAAACAATGAAAAGATAGCCGAGCGCAGCTGCTTCCTTTCCCACTCGCTAAAGTATAGGAAAGGGAGTCTACATCGTCTTGTTTACCTCCTTTTGTGGACCATGTAGACCATCTCATGAAAAGGACCTCCTTGGCACACTCAATCCAAGACCGTTCGCCTCTGTAGACTTTTGTACTTTCTTGTCCAGAGGGGCCGCACTTTATGAAAAAGCTCACCACTGGTTGTCATTAAGCTCTTTTCCAGCCATCTCAACAAGAAAATATCACCGAGCAAACTTGGTTTTGTTCATGCTCATAAAAGTATTTGAATGACCGTTCAGTCAGTGTAGGTTTAACCTTTTCTGGCCTGATTGGACTACCAATGGTAAAGAACTCTCTCACCCCCTCCAAGATGGGTGAGCTCTCCTATGTATACTTTTATCCTTTTTTAGGCACAGGAGACTACCAATGAAAAATATCTCCCACTAGAGTCTTCTTCATGATTTCAGAATCTCTAAAATTGAAAGCACCATCGAGCATTTACCCTCTCGGGCTTGCCAAAAATCCACAAGATCATACCACAATGGTGTCCCTCGACACCACCCCACATAAAACAGTTTGGCAGCATCCCCACATTCGGTCACCTTTGTTCAAAGTACTCTGCAATGTGTCTTCCTCGGATCCCATCAGTATCAAAAGTGTCCACCTCCTCCAAGTATTTCCCATCTGCAGCGACATTCCCAGTATTACAGCTATGATCCCATTCCCATGAGTTAAGTTTCATTTGCTACCTGGTTCTCCTTGTCATCATACTCTGAACAAAGGAAGTTTGAGTCTCCCACTACCCCCCTGCCCCTGTTCAGTTTTTTTCCCTTCCCCCCCCCCCCCCCCCCCAATTCAATGAGTTAGTTCGCAGATTTATTCACACCTTTCGGTTATCCCTCATGCTCCTGGTCAAGGAAATATCATTGCCTTGACTAGGGGCAGGTCTCCCTTTGTCAACGTCAACACACATATTACAGAGGATAGACCCAGAGGTCCCTGTACCTTGGTTTCATTTACATCATTGATGAGTTCCTTGGACCACTTGAGAGGAGTACTTAGTGCCTATTGGGATGGTTGTTTCTCACGTGCTTGACTTCAACTCCATAATCACACCATTGAGATTCGTATAGGGTTTTTTTCGCACAATACTTGGTCAAAGACCCCAGATTTCACCTGACTCTCGCACATTGGTGAGTCCACTCGAGGGACCTAAACAGGTTATGTCCCTTGTGATTTATGGGCTGCACTGGAGATAGTGATCTGAAGCCCCAGCAGTGCTTCGGTATACCTTTATGATTGATGCAGCATACTTGTACCACAAAGACTCTCACTCTCAATAAGCGAGTCCATACAGCTATGTACCGTTCCAGATCTAGCAGACCATTAGTCATGAAGATGTAGCATTCCATGACAATTCCATGGGTCCAATGTACCAGATCAATATTGTATTCAGCCCCACATGACAGGAAACCATCATTGTAACATTAGTTGTATATGATCAGCTCTTGTATTTTAGAGCATAGATCAAATGATTCTTTTGACATTTTCACGAGCATGGGAATGCCCCCCTCACCCATATACATGTCACACATTTATTGTATCTCACTCATTGATGGGAACCAAATTAATACAAAACCAAAAGCCACCATGCCCCAGCCCTGGAAGCACCACCTCTCAACAGCAAATCCTATGATGTCCTTCGGTCATACATTGAGCTCCTACCCTCACACATCAGGGGGCAATTTGTTAACCCAAAAATCCCCCACATAGCTCTCAATGGCCTACACCACCCAAGGACACCATTTCACAACACTCATTTCACTCCATAAGACCTTCCATTTGACCCCCACACCTCCAAAATAGCCCAAGGATGAAGAAAAGGGCTAAAAACCCCCCAAAAAATCCCAAAATAGCCCCCTAGGAGCTAAAGCCCTCAAAAAGGGGTAAAACCCTAAAAGGAGCTAAAATTAGGGCAAAATGGGGCTAAAGGCCCAAAAAAGGGGCTAAATCCTTGACCAAGGGCTTAAAACCCTAAAATCCCTTGGAAAAACTATAAAAGGAGGGTGGGGGGTCACTCTCAAAACACTCCTCACTTGCCTATTGTTATGCTGCCCATGGATGCTTTGAGACATTGGCCTCTCAAACCACCCACTCTCCCTCTCCTCCATCTCCATCTCATCAAGCCATTGCTTCCCAACCAAGAGAGAGGTGCTCCCATGAGCTAGGGCATGGTGGCCCATTTCCACCTAAGTGAGGTATAATTTCTTTTCATGTTTGTTTACTTGTTTTACTTTCTAACTGTTATTTTTACTTGCAGGTTTTATTTGTTGACATTGTTTGCAGGTTTTCCATTGTAGTAGCTTAGGTTGCTTGCAGGTTTCAAGGAGGCGGAACCCTTACTCGTTTCATGTAGAGGGGTTCACAAGGGCTTCATCTCCCTCTTTCTTTTCTGTTATTTAGCTCTTAGATCTATTTTATAGTTGTATCCATTTGCTTACTCTAGCTTAGTTTAGTTTGCAGTTCTGTTTATGCTATTTTCCCTTTCATTTTTCCTGTTTTCAAAGAGTAGGAACCTACCCTTGTGCCCTATAGGCACAAGGGAGCCATTCCTGCTCCTGTAGTGAGGAGAAATTCTCACTGTAGAAATGTCGACAAGAGTTCTGTACCAACGTCATAACGTACTGGTAGCTAGAACTGGTTAAGAAAATTCATCGCAAGGTCATCGAACAAAGCGAATGCCCCCCTAGGTTACTCTATATACCATTTTGCAACAGGTCCTGTAAGGGTACATTGAAATAAAATTAAACGGATCGAATCTTGGTGTAAGGAATTTGAAGAGCACCATAGGTGAAAGGTAGTAACATGTTCGCTCGGATCCTCTCTCAGTTTGCCCTCGAATTTGGGTATGTCCGAGGGAATCTTAGTAGGGACAGCCGGCCAAGCCGAGTCATGAGATATAAGATCGTTCATCAATCTCGACAAGTCAGGAAGATTTAGTATTGCAAGGAAAGTGAGCCTAGGATGAGCAGGTCGGTGCACCACTCCCTGATAGTTTTCATTCACATAGGTCTGATTACCATAACCACCATGGCCTTGACCATAGTTCCCTCCTCCCGTTTGACCCGTGTAGGGTGGCATGGAAGCACCATAATGTGGTGTACCTTGACTATTCGAGGCTACAAAGCCATAATTTGGAGAGTAAGTGGGTTGTTAATACCCGTACCCATAAGGTGAAGAAACCTGTCCATACTGCATCCCATAATAAGGTCCATAAGCCATCGTATGAGATATCCCATGAGACACCCCGTAAGTAGGAATATACGCTTGTTGGTTCTATGGGAATATACACTTGTTGGTTCTATGGGCAGACCCGGGTTTATTGTAATGTACCAACAACACCCCTAGCTCACTGGCCCTTTCGGCGACAGACCGCGGAGCAGCCTAAAGTCTCACCCGAAGTGATTCTAATGGGTTGGCCAAAGACTCAAGTGTCTTTGACCAGGTTCTGTAGCATCCTAGGCTCTTGCAGCTCTTCTTTTCTAGCGAGGTCTCTTTCCGTGACACACATTCTCTCTTCCTTGCGGGTTCTGATAGGGGAAGGACTCCTATCACATCACAGTGACCCTGGAGATGCGCAACTCTCTCTTCCTCTTAACCCGCGATCTGCGCTATCTCACACCGCAGCTCCTCTGACAATTCGATATCACCTACTATCAATGCGATATCTACTATACTACGGCCTACTGTGACCCTCACGATCCAAAGGCTGTCGCACTGGGTGGAATGACTTGGCTAACTCTCAACAAGATATTTAACACTCTGACTTGAACTTCCACACTTCAACACACACTACCTCAACTATACTTACTGTTCGAATAAGTATACTGGAAACACTTTAACATAACGACTTATTACTGTGTGAAACAAGCACCGATACACTCATATGCAGATGCTTGATACATGTATATCCACCTTTAACCTTCAATAATGCTGTAACTGAATGAGGACATATAGACATTTACTAACTGATATACAATATTCATGTAACAGATAACATATATCAACTAAGTAAATCGCAATCACATGAAATAATCACATAACACACTGGTTTTACATGGTTCACTTCTAGGGTAGAAGATACATCCACAGAACTGTGTTTATTATATCTTGAGAGAGTACACAGTTCTGCTGCAACCTGATGTGAAGCTAGAGATCTTCTGGGTAACTCCGCACTCACTGTCGGGAGCCCTTCTCTCCTAGATCTCTTCTCTTTCTCTATATTTCCTTCTTACAATATTCTCTCTCTCTCTCTCTCTCTCTCTCTCTCTCTCTCTCTCAATCCCTGTGGATTGTTACATACATGCCTCTATGAGACAGGTGCTGGTTACAGTAAGATTTTACAAATGGAATAACAGGACCAAAGCTCGACTCTTACACTACAAAATGACTGTGAGCTAATAGGATAATTGACTCTATCTATCTGAATAGCTAATCAACTGGCCTACTAGCTAACCTTTTACAATACAAAATACATCCCTTTATAGGCGTCCCGAAGGTCTCGCCATTACAACACTGTGGGCCTGTCCCAACAGTAACCCAAAAACCCTAACTAGTGACAGTCAACGTATGTGTACTTGGAGTAGCCTCTTTCCGTCGCACCACTTCTCTCTGCAGTCTTCCATGCTTCCTGGCGCTGACCATGGGTACTGGGCGCCGCTTCCCTTACTATCCTTCGCCTTCAATACCTCGGCCTCGTTGCCCCTTTTCCTTTATGAGGGTAGCCGAGCCCTCCTGTCTTCCGCCGCTGCCTTGAATGCAGTGGGTGAGCTCTCTCTTCTCTGCCGTTGCCTTTAGTGCAGTGGGTGAGCTCTCTCCTCTCAGACTCTCAGGTACTATCGTCTTCTTTGACTTCTTTGTCCCGATAGTCATAGTTTCTGGCTCTGATATGCAGCTAGAAACATGCTACGGCATCTTATCTTTACCTTATCTCTTATATCCTCGCCAAAACTGTCTATCCCCAAAAATGGAAGCTTCTCCTATAGCTGTGGGACCCTACTCCAATAGTCCCCTAACACTTACTTGTGGCTCTTCCTCGAGCCACTAACAGCGGGCTTCTCCTGCTGTAGCTTCTCCTTGGCTTCCTGCAAAGTCCGTTTAAATTTCTTCCGAAGTCCTGCGACTTCATTCTACATAGCTTCGACACACTCTTGTGCCGCTTCAAGTGTAGCTTGACTAATGCTGGAGTCTTCTGTTGCATCAATTTCACCTCTGCTTGTCGTGAACTCTTTAACCTTCTGCTCAACCACCTCGACTAGCTTTGTGATTTGTTCCTGATATGGTTGAAGCAGATTATTGATTTGTATCTCCTTTGCTCTCAACCGCTGCGCTTCCTGTTACAAGCGGTTCATCTCTGTCATCTTTCTCATCTTCGCAAGAGCTCCTAAACTCTTGATTTCCTCCTTCATTGCTGCTGTGGCATTCTCTATCTACTGAACCATTTTTTGGTTCTATGGGCAGACCCGGGTTTACTGTAATGTACTAACAACACCCCTAGCTCACTGGCCCTTTCAGCAACAGAACGCAGAGCGGCCTGAAGTCTCACCCGAAGTGATTCTAATCGGTTGGCCAAAGACTCAAGTTTCTTTAACCAGTTTCTGTAGCATCCTGGGGTCTCGTAGCTCTTCTTAGCCAGCGAGGTCTCTTTCCGTGATGCACAATCTCTCTTCTTCACGGGTTTTGACAGGGGAAGGACTCCTATCACATCGCAGTGACCCTGGCAATGCGCAACTCTCTCTTCCTCTTAACCCGTGATCTGCACTATCTCACACCGCAGATCCTCTAACGATGCGATATCGCCTGCTGTCAACGTGATATCTACTATAGTACGGCCTACTGCGACCCTCACGGTCCAAAGGCTATCGCACTGGGTGGAATGACTTGGCTAACTCTCAATAAGATATTTAACACTTTGACTTGAACTTCCACAGTTCAACACACACTATCTCAACTATACTTAGTGTCTGAATAAGTATACTGGAAACACTTTAATAGAACGACTTATTAATGTGTGAAACAAGCACTGATACACTCATATGTAGATGCTTGATACATGTAAATCCACCTTTAACCTTCAATAATGCTGTAACTGAATGAGGACATACAGACATTTACTAACTGATATACAACATTCATGTAACAGATAACAGATATCAACTAAGTAAAGCACAATAACATGAAATAATCACATAACACACTGATTTTACATGGTTCACTTCCAGGGTAGAAGCTACGTCCATAGAACTGTGTTTATTATATCTTGAGAGAGTACACAGTTCTGCTGCAACCTGATGTGCAGCTAGAGATCTTCTGGGTAACTCCGCACTCACTGCCGGGAGCCCTTCTCTCCTATATATTTTCTCTTTCTCTATATTTCCTTATTACAATATTCTCTCTCTCTCTCTCTCTCTCTCTCTGTCAATCCCTGCGGATTGTTACATACATGCCTCTATGAGCCAGCTGCTGGTTACAGTAAGATTTTACAAATGGAATAACAGGACCAAAGCTCGACTCTTACACTACAAAATGACTGTGATCTAACAGGCTAATTGACTCTATCTGTCTGAATAGTTAATCAACTGGCCTACTAGCTAACCTTTTACAATACAAAATACATCCCTTTATAGGCGGCCCGAAGGTCTCACCATTACAACACTGTGGGCCTATCCCAATAGTAACCCAAAAACCCTAACTAGTGACAGTCGACGTATGTGTACTTGGAGTAGCCGTTTTCCATCACACCACTGCTCTTTGCAGTCTTCCATACTTCCCGGCGCTGACCATGGGTACTGGGCGCCACTTCCCTTTCTGTCCTTCGCCTTCAATACCTCGACCTCATTGCCCCTTTTCCTTTATGAGGGTAGCTGATCCCTCCTGTCTTCCGCCACTGCCTTGAATGCAGTGGGTGAGCTCTCTCTTCTCGGTCGCTGCCTTTAGTGCAGTGGGTGAGCTCTCTCCTCTCAGCCACTCAGGTACTGTCGTCTTCTTTGACTTCTCTATCCCGATAGTCACAGTTTACGGCTCTGATCTGCAGCTAGAAACATGCTACAGCATCTTATCTTTACCTTATCTCTTATATCCTCACCAAAACTGTCTATCCGCCAAAATGGCAGCTTCTCCTATAGGTGCAGGACCCTACTCCAACAACGCTCTGGAAGTAGTAACATGACCTCTAGAAGTATGAACATGACCTCCTGAAACAGTGGGTGGTACTTGAACCTAAGCCACAACTGGTTGAGTAACAGCAGTACAGACATGAATCGTAGCAACATTCCGACCCGAAGGACCACGTGAATGAGGTGGAGGGTGAACATTCAAAGAACAAGGGACCGAGGATGAGGGGATCTATGAAACTATGTACGTGGTGTTCCCTATAGTCACTCGTCTTAGATCTGGTATCCTAATAGGATCACTAACCCTGGGTCTAGGAGGAATATGTGATGTACCTTCCACCACCGAGATGGAAGGTGCAATGTGACTTGTGCTCCCAAACCTCTCCACATGGTAAGGAATAGGAGTGCCCCCAGGCGTAGTGTTAGGCTCAAACTCCGACTCAACATGAAATGCCAAATCATGTGTGGGCATACCAGACATACCATAACTACCATAACTAGTGCTTGCGGGTTCATAATAAGACTCATCCTCTGGCATGTCATACCGGCGATGCGTCAATGGGGGATCAACACTAGAGTAAGTAGGTCTATCATGAAAAGTACCTATCTCAGAAATTACAGGACCTAACTCAGTCATATCAGGTGAAGGATCATACGTAGGACTAAACTCCCCATCTTCCACTTGAATGGGAGAGGGTGGTTCAAGAATACTTTCTTCATGATCTCCCATCATGTGTGAATCAATGTGTGAAGTAGTCCGCCTGGACTGTCTATCTCTCTCTCTCAAAGGAGGAGGAGATGTAGAAGGTAGAAGTCATGCTAAATGATGAGAATGGGGAGGAGCCGCCCCGAATCCACAATGACTCAAAAAATGTAAAAAGACTCTCTAACTATGCAAACCCTAGGCAAGCTAATGTGCACAGAGCATACACCAATAAAATCTAAATCCAAACACAAGCAATCAAGGGTAGGATAAATGACCTCCCGAATGAAGCAGGTATGTCTCACCTAGGAGAGGCTTGAGACTCCCATACACAACAAGAAGAGGTACGTAACCAATTATTGTGGCCCTTAGCTTCAACGCATAAAGCGACTGTGTTGTTTGACCCCAACCTGGCCGGGACACCCGCAGAATAACCCCTATAGAGTACCCCCTCAATAAACTAGGTAAGGCAACTAAGGTCACCTCAATATAATTAATGCTTAGGCAGACAGTCGTAGGCGGGATTGACCGTATGGGCAGGGTAGTAAAGCCCGAAACTCTCAAAAGAGCCCCCAGATATGAATACAATCATGGAAATATTTTTGGTGCTACTCAGTTATGAATAGGGGTCATCCCAATCAATAACCGCTCACAGTGTCTCGTGCTTAATTCCCTTTTGAGAGGAGGATCCTGAGAAACACCAATTACACCAAGAAATTTCACACTCTGACCTGGACAGACACATACATGTTGTTGTTTAGTGGTCTTGGAGAATTTACTCACAATGAACTATTCCAAGACTTTAAAACCTAATCTTGTTGGTGAACCCTATCAAATAAAATAGTGTAGTTCATTTTATTTAAGCATTGATTTTAATTGTCTTTATTACTCAAAAAAGGTAGATGTTCGTGCAACCAATGGTGTTATGACACAACATGAAGCAAAATGCACACCTAACAATCAATGCAAATGCATTGCGTCCATGAAAAACAGGGTATGCTACTACGTGAAATGCACAATTTTCTTCAAATGATAAATGCAAGCTCTCCTATATGAAATCTTGACTAATACTTCAAAGCAAATCTAGTGCAAGTACTATGCAAAATGCAAGATGCAATGCATAATGATAATAAAATATTTTTGGATTTTTTGAAATAAAAATGAGATACGAAAGCAAAATAATAATTCTACAACCCCCAGACTCTGCAAGCACAATCCAGCAGCACTCAAGCAAAGTACTAAGGTAAAATAAATCTAATGCACTAATCCCAAAACAAAAAATCGAAAATGCAATGACAAGAACATTCTTCAAAAAAGAAATTTTACCCTAAAAAAAATGTCTTTGGTCAGAAACAGAGGTGTATACAGACTCTAGCAGTATCAAAGGAGACTCAATAATCATCAAAACTCACCCAGCAACAATCAATCTTCCTCTAGAAGGAAAAACTAAGGGCATACACGACTGTTCGCAGTAAACCCACATGTGTACATGGATATAGCAGTGAAACCCACATATATACACAACTGTGAGTTAACAACTCACGTACAAGAAGAAAAGTGCATAAAAATAAAGACAAACAGACAAGCTGAGACCAACTTCACACCAATCAGACACTACCAGGCTAACATGTCCCCAGACCCGACATAGAAACAGAGAAAAAAGAGCAATTCAAAGGACAACTACTAGGAACTCCCCAGCGAAGTCACCAATTCTATTATGGAGAGAAATTCCTATGGCTTGGGGTACCACAACAGATAACTTAACTCTAGAAATCAATCCTTTCCAATATGCAAGAGAAATCAAATATCTAACACTAAAGGATCAAACCTCGTACCTTATTCCGGACAGTTGAAGTAGATCCCCGTTGAGCCTTCCAACGTTAGCTTGAATTGATGAATCACTTCCTCAACAATAAGTAAACAAGACAAGCAGACTATATATATTGGTGTTATATATACTCTAGCATATATAATCAACAATGATAAGCATTTGAAATCATCCATGGATAAAATATTCATTCAAACATACATTATTAGACAGGAAAAGATATTTCTATTAATATAAAATCAGAGATTACAATGAATACAACCTCTATCGGCACATCTGCAAATCGGAGAAACTAAATCCCCCACTTGGGCCTCCACCACCTCAATCCTCCATCTCTCGATAGAAATATCACAAGAAAAAGGCAAGCTTGGGAAGAACACCAAAGTGCTCCAAGGGACAAAGGGATGCAGACTCAAGCACAAGTTCTGGAAACAATGGACTATAGTTTCTTTGCTCTCAATTCTCTTATCCCTTCAATGTATTCAAAGGGCTCCTTATATAGCTTTTCAATGGGGTAATGAAAGGTCAAATCCGAGCGATCTCAAGGCATATGGAATGCCAGGAGACAAGTGAGTTGGATCCATGTCAAGGAAAACTCCAAAAGGATTTGGATTTTTGTACACATCCTGATGTACGCGGTTTTAGAGGGCCAACCCGCGTATATACGTGATAAGGGGTTAAAAATTCGCATATAGCAATTTTCACATGTTTTTAGGGATGGTCTAGGAAACATCAAAGGACAAAAAATGGTCCAAGGGGTCTAAAGAGTCTACAGAGGGAAAGGGGAAGGCCATACAAGTGTGATTCACCTGGTGTGGTAAAATCAACTATAACAGCTGGAGAAAAATCTGTTTGCAACAACAATTATGAACAACTTACAAAATTAAACTCTCAAATTGAAATTAAACTTATAGAATCCAAACCAACAATAAATACATTGTCAAATATCTGCAAGAGAACAAATTTTGACGGTCTGGGAAGGAAGATTAAATGAAAATTTGTTTAACCATCATTCATCCACACATGTTATTAGTGAGTACAATGGATCTGATACTCATTGATGTTGGTGGAGACTCCTAAGAGATGAGTATTCTCAAGATGTACAGGTTTCCCACTATTCAAGTGCTGATATAAATTTTCTGATCAGTGTCAAAATCATACACAACAGTCATTCCTAGCTCTGTATAAGTCCTTTTTTCTCTTGAAAATAAAGGTATTTATGAACTGAGGTTTCTTACAATCTGTTTTTCCAAGCTCTAGCATCATTATATAGTGTTTTGATGACATAAAATTGCAGCACTACCCTCTTATTGCAATCTGGTGTAAACAATGGTTATTTTGCTTGAATATCATTGTATTCTAATTTAAGGATGTGTCTTCATGTCCTCTTATCATTGGTCTCTTAATGAATTATGATTAAGTATCAAAACTTAAACAAACATCACCACCAAAATCATAGTACTTCAGCATTCTGAAATTCTTACTATTCGTCAACTCCAGCTGGGGAAGTGTGGGATAACGTCTCAAAGGTACTAAACATAAACATAGTTTCCCACCAGTAGGCATCATTCTATAGCCAGTGCTTAGTGAAAATATATTCGACGAGGTGAGATATACTCCCTCACCCCATCTCGATAATTTTAATCAAGTTTTCTCCATATCCCTCTAAGTTCTTCCCTCCTCATTAGTTCTAGGATTATCCCTTGTTGGTTTTTACATTTAAATCTATTGAACTTACAAAAATAATGAGGAAACATGTAACACATAGATTTTCTCAGTTTGCATAGTTTCCAAATCAGAATGGGCACAGGATGCATTGTGGCTTGGCTCTATGACTCAACTAAGAAATTTCTCATGAAAGGCTCTTATCGCATGTGTAAACATGGTATATATGGGTTCTAAATCAGGTTGGGAACATGATGCATTGTGGATTATTGTTATCTTTTTCCCGTTTCCCTTTCTCTTTTCCCAGGGATTTTTACCTAGGTTTGGTCCCTTCTGCTCAGCAAAAAAAAAGTCTCGAGATATCGGCCTGACAGAGCAAAGCTCAAGCGATAGCAGCTGTGACACAAATGTCCTCTCAGCTAAGATATCTCTCCTTTTTATGGGTAACTGCCAGAACCAAGTTTCCATAGTTGTGTGGGAGGGTGTTTTAGTACCTTGGCTCTGTGCCAAGGCTTCCAATGAAGCTCAAAGGGGTGGATTACTTATATGCATGGTACTTCAACAACTAAGTTGTGATCCAACCTTTATTTATGCAACTTAAGTAAATAAACAACATGCATGTAACATAATCATATCCAACAATAAAATGCAACCATTTACATCTATTCATTTGTAAACAAATATACAGTCATTCATTCACTACAATAAACACGCATATATCTAAGCTACTTCAACATTCACACATATAGACAGAATATAACATGGAAACCCATTCGGGTGAAAACAATAAGGTGCTCTTCATCTGGCATGAGGAAATATATGCACCTTTCATCTATGCACTAAGCTGCAGACGTTGCTTAAGATATTATTTTCTATCTTTACAGACTCTTCCTCCCTCTCATGCTCTCTGAAATTCTCTCTTTTCTCTTTCTACTCTACTTCTACTAGCGATCCATACACAGCCTGGATCAAATCAAACTCTCCTATGAATTTGCATACTCAGCTGCAGATCCCTCACTCTAATGCAATCAGTGATAGAGAGTCATTAACCATCAATGCCTATTGATTCTAGCTCGAGAGCTCAAGCCATCAATGTCTGATCATGAACATCGACTTCCAGTCTAGCTCAAGTGTCTTACCAAGAGTCTGACTAACAATCTAGAAGTTATAGGCTAACCCATATACAGCTTGGGTTCCTTATTTTATATCCCTATTATAGAATCGATACAGATCCCATACATTCTTATTACAAACTCAATACCAACTCGATACATACTCTATACATACTCATTATAGACTCCTTTTCTATCGCTATCTCATCTGACTTACTATAACCATCCAACAAGTTGTCTTTCCTATTCTAGCAACACATAACAAGAGGCACTAATAGCTTGAATTACAAAGATTCCTTCACGCATGTGGTTTCCTTTGGCTCCAGCTGAGATCGTACCCATGCTCATTAATTCTTGTCGCTTTCTCAGCATTATGCCTTACTGTCATTTTTTGGTCGTTAGTACACTATCTGCATGCCTGCTTCTGCTGATATTATGTTATACCATCCCGTGTCACCTTATACCCTTTTGTTGCGACTTACTTAACTAGCACAAATTTCTCTTCCATTGCCTTCTCATATTCTTCTTATTCTCTTTTACTTCCTCTGTCATAGAATCTATCCCCTTTTCCTTTATGATGCTTTCTTAGTTGTAGCTCCTTCCTCTTCGCCTTTTTGTTCTTCTCCATACTTAGGTAGAATTCTGCATGAATTCTGCCCTACTATCCCTAGGACCAACAAGCCCCAAAAAATCACATGTGGCTCGTCCCAAGCCATGTGAAGCTATTGCTCCATGTACTTACTTGCACTAATTTTGTTCTGAAGATCCTCTACGATTTTCACCACTTTCTCTTCCTTTGTGTGCACTTTTTCTTATGTTTTCTACATGTTCTCCACCATGTCCTAACTGACATGTTCCAACATGTATTTTTCTACTAATTCCACTACTTCGTGCACCTTCTAATGTACAGGTTGAATTATGACCATAACTCTCTCTGTTTCAGCCTGTAATTATTCTACCTTTTCCTCGTGTTACTACTGTTGTGTGTGTAACACAGTCATTTGCTACTACTGTTTTCGCATCTCTATTGCCTTAGCCATTTTCTATGCTAAGGGTAGTTTCTTCATCTCATTTCTTAGCTACGGATATTTTTTTTTAAAACGGTTAGATCATTTGCAATCTTCTATGATTGCTCATCATCCATTAAGGCTTCCCAAGTCTGAGACACTCGGTCGACAACCTTAGCACATGGTTTCTCTTCCTCTTCTATTCTTTTCACAGCTTGAGTTGTTGCATCGCTTCTGCTCTCCAACACTTCTGGAGGTGTGTTGGGTCTCCTTTACTCTTCCATATTTGTAACTTTTATCCTAAGGTAGGTTGCTATCTTTCCTAGCCTAAGGAACTTGTCTTTTGGTGGAATTTATTGTAATATTTAAACATCTTCGATATTCGAACAAGCAAGATCTATGATATTTTTGAGTTTTTTCTTACTTTCTTCTTCTTCCCTTAATTTTTGCTTGGGCCTTTGCATCTTTGCCTTGAGTTTGCTGCTAGCCTTTTTAGAATGCTTGACCTACTTTTTGAGGGTCCTTCCTCATACTCTAATCTCTGCAACCGCCACTTTTTGTAAGGCATGCACATCCTTCAGTCACATCTTTGAGAAATCTAAGAATATCTGGCCAACAATTCTATCAACCTTATTGGAATATGGAGTCTCTAGATCCAAGAATTCTCTTTGAAGTTGTATCTTAATGGGTGGGTATCCTATTGGTCTCTGGGGTTAAGGTTCTTCCGATGGATCACACACATTCTGCAACTGTGGTTGTTTGGGCATACATTCTACTACTATTTTGGTTTCTTCGATTGTCCTTCCCGTTTCATTCAATCTGTTAGCACTAAGGTTTGAATTTTTGAATTATGGACTTAGAAGGTTTGAAAATGATATTATTTGATGAAATTTTGTGGAAGTTCCTTTCAGGTTACCTGGTTAACAAGTTCTTTCATCAGGGGCCATCGGATGGAGAGTGGATTTTGATCTACAGTGATAGGTTTTTCTGTAGATTGAAACATGCAGCAGTGGAATAAGTGTAAAGTGTGTTAAGATTCGATGGTTTAGATTCATGACGAGGAAGATCAATGGCAGAAAGAGATTCTGCGGAGCAAAGATGCGAGGAAGAATTTAATATTGAGATTTGTGGAGCCTATTAAATGGGTGTGTTGATGGAGGTTTGAGATTGACACAAGATAAGATCAACAGCTCTAAATCATTCCATGTAGTAAACATGCCTGGAGAAAGAAACCTTTTCAAATCATGGAATGAGTTAACAGGTGAAAATATCGAACAGTGGAGATAAGATAGGAGGTATATCTATGGTCCAGAATGATTCTGTAGATTGAACTAGAGAGGACAAATTCAGGATTTCAATCCACAGAAAGTGATAGGGGCTGTGAAGATCTACGGTCGGAACAAGAGATTGGGTGGATTGATGGGTGAGAAACATTCCACAATAAAAAGTTACTCAAACAATAAAATGAGAAAGGTTAGGTGGAATACTAAAGTTCTCAAGGTTGAGCAGTCTCGATGAAGGTAGTTTAGAGATCGACGGTTGATGTTGATTTCCCCAAATCAAGCTATGCAGGTTGATAGGGTTGAGTGTTGGTATTAATATTTAGCATGTTGAAGTATTAGATTGCAAATATGAACAAATCTATGGTACAGAGTGCATGGAGAAACATGAGGATTATGAAACAGAGAAAACTATAAAACCATCTACGTGGAGAAGATGCCCTCACGTACGATCTGCCTTCTCGACAGTTAACAAATTTTCCCCGATGCCAGTCATGACATGCCTACAGGATAAATCATCCCCGCGGCAATGCCATCTCGCCCAAAGCTAGATATATGTCATGTGGCTGGCATGCAAAAGAAGAAGGATATCGTGAAAATATAAGATGTGGAGCAAAGAATATGATCGCCACACGAAGCAGGGAAAATGCAGAAAAATAATTGTTCTGATATCGTTGTCATAGGAACAAAAGGGAAAGAAAATGTCCAGTACATATTCCTTGAAGCGTATGGTCGACCAGGAAGGGTAATGCTCAAAGTATTTTCCACAGCCAATAATGAAATGTCGTAGCAGATAGGGCGGCGTGACTACATATCCAGCGGGAAAGGAATCCCTTGGCTCATGTGCTCGCTCATGCTGTCACCATGCTACTTAATGATGAAGTGTGTGAGAATACTGATGGGTCATCCCCATGTCTATTTCTCCAATTCTATATAAACGCCACCTTTCATATCCCCTAAGATGTGTAGGATGAGCTAGTGTAGAAGCAAAATTTGAAATATCATTCTGCTGGAGGTTCCGATAATCTTGATAAATTTGCAATGGCGATCTGGCTTGACAAACTTGTCAGTCTAGGTGTGTTCTTGGTTGGTGACCTTGATTCCATGCTCATATATCACCCTATTGTTTCACACCAGGGAAGCGCCAACCATCGGGGAAAGGACGTCAATCACTTTGAGAAATAAACCTATTTTCAGATAGCCATCCCTCCAACTACATGGTGCCTAGGATGTCACATCTCATGGGTGTCCCTCTGGAACCCCTAGATGCAATC
The DNA here is from genome assembly GCA_001517045.1 of Pseudotsuga menziesii. Taxonomy (NCBI): domain Eukaryota; kingdom Viridiplantae; phylum Streptophyta; class Pinopsida; order Pinales; family Pinaceae; genus Pseudotsuga; species Pseudotsuga menziesii. The sequence goes on from LPNX010833582.1 coordinate 55,352, forward strand.
GCTGCCTCCAAATATTTTTCAAATGACAATAATCGATATCAGCTCTCCATGGGAGATCATGCTTGTACTGGAGCATCAGGTGTCCAAAGTCTTCATCATCGCTTTCATGCACCCCGTCTGGAAACTTTTTCTGAGGTGGTGAGGAGTACAAGAATGACAAGCCACTGCAGAGGTTTGTTTCTGATAGAAGCAAGGGGGAATCCATGAAGAAGACTGAGCATGGAAGAGATATAAACTCCTTTTCCATCTTTGATCCCATATGGAAAGGTTCCTTTGAGCACAGAATGAACACAAAGCGAAAAGACACGTTGATGACTCGACAAACAGACAAAGGGTTCAGGCCTAGTCAGCGACAAGCCACCAGAAGCATCCTCAGACGTTGTTTTCATGACCCATGAGCTCATAACCAGAAGCATTGTCCTGCCATCCAAACCGAGCACATGCATTTTCTCCATGATGTTTGTTTAAATATATGTAAACCATGGCAGAAGTACCACGCTCTAGTTTTTAGTGTTTTGATTATGACTGTAAACATTTTTAGGTCCTATTTTGAGGATTAGCCTCTGGGGTCTCAAACGTTATAAATTGGCTCCTCGCAGAGGGGAAAGGGGTTGATATTTTTCAAGAGTAGAGATGCTCTTTAATGTAATAGGTTTCAGTTTTCCATAGATGAATAAAATTGCAGAGGAGGAATGTTAAACCTTTCATGGTAGAGATTCCTATGCCATCTTTTTCTTCAATAAGTAATTTCTTTATGTGACTATTTATCATGTTTCTCACTCCATTTTTTATTTTCTTTCATGCTTGACCATTAGTGTATATAAGCCAGAATTCATCTTGCATGCTCTAATTCCATTGTTCAAGCATTTTCAAAACATTTTATTCTAAAGTCTTGTAGAATTCACCCTAGTTAGGTGCTCTTTTTGATGGGTTGTCTCCCACTATCTGCTAATTGAATTGCTAATACCTCCATATTGAGGAAAGGGTGCCTATCTTGCCTCTATCTGTAAACCTTCAAATTTTGTACCTCCTGCAACCTACTTTAGACCTGATTGTTGACTCCATTTCCCAATGGTCTCCTCCATGATTGTCCCAACAAAATTTATAAAAATGAACTTGTTCTATTCAAAAATCTGACCTTTTGGCTGCCTTTGATTGAATATCTGGATTATGAAAACTTTGTAAATAGTGAGATATCCCTCTCTGACTGTATTAGGTCAGAAATACAGTCTAAAGTAGTTTTTGTTGTTACCTTAGGATTTACCTTTCACAACCTGTGTACATTTTGAGTGATAACAAAGTGGCGTCATTACTGGGGGGTGTTAGAATAATCAACCCATAGTTAGCTACCTTAGACATTAATTAATCCATTTTTGTCTTATTTGCCTAGTTTCCATATTCCACTCTATGCAAGTTGTCCTCCACATGTCCAAGATGGTAAACTTGCTAAAATTGAGTCATGGAGCACTTGGGAAACCTCTTGGAATCAATTCTGCTTTATTCTTGAACCTCCCTAGCGTATATCTTCTTTTTCTGCTTTATTGCCTGCTTTTACTGAGTTTTATGGCAAAAGGGAAAGTATGACTAGGTGAAGTTGACTTGTTTTTTTCCCTCATCATCCTCCACTCTTTTCTCCTAATAAAAGAATGTATGATTTGAACTTCCATCACCTATTCACTTTCCTAATTTATTTTTCCAATTCGTGAGCTCCTAGGCAGATTTGGAAACTGCTTTATGCACCTATGGGGGATTTGACTAGATTTGGTAAGCCTGCTTTTGACTAATTCGAATGGCATCCAAATGCATTTGAATCTCTCATGTAATTATTTATTTTGGAAACCTATTACTTCACAAGGTTGGCTATTTTACACTTATTCAATACAGATTAGTGTTCTGCTCCATGTTCAGTCTCCTTTGTGTGTAATTTGCATGTTTGATTAGCAATTTTTGTGAGTGCAATTGTTCTAACACTTGGTTTCAATTTCCACATGGTATTAGAGCCTTTTTATATTGATTTATCTCCTTACATATTGCTATTTCAGGTTCGACATCTTGACTAGGAGCAATTCTGTTGACTGAAGGGACAATTTCTGAGCTATGGATCAATCTCAGAAGATCATCTTGACTCCATTTAATTTCTTTGAATGGAAAGTAGAGATGGAGATACTGTTGAGAGTGAAAGGCATCTACAGGGTGACTATGGAAACTGAAGTAGAGCCCAATACAGCTGTAGAGAAAATTAAATGGCACAACAGGAAGGATGAGGCCTATGGTCTCCTATGTCTGAGCATATCCAGAGACCTCATTTTCAATCTTGATGGATTGAAATCACCAAATGAAGTATGGGATAAGATTTTTGATATTTTTGGTAAAACAGATGAGATGAGAGGACATCAAATTGAGAATGAATTGATCTCCTTGAGTCCTAGTAGCTTTGAATCCCTGCAACTCTATTTTTCCAAGTTTAAAGCCCTTGTTTTGCAGCTAAAATAGTGTGGAATCGAAAAGAAGGAGGAGCAACTAGTTTTGGCCATACTCTCAAAGCTTGGCCCTAAATATTCAGTGTTTTTTTTACCTTCCATGCCACCATGTTGACATCTCGAGCCTGGAAGATGCCTAAGCTTGCAGAGTTCATGGAATCCCTCACATGAGAACAAGATAAACTGGTGATGATGGGCACCATCAAACCTTCAAAATACCAAGCTCTGGTTGCTAGAGATTCAAGGGTGGATTCAAAAGGCAAGAAGAAAGCTAAGAAGCCACATGAGAAAAAGAGAGACAAGAACAAGTCTCAGGAGGAGCCTCAAGGCTCCAAGAAGAACTTCCAGAAGAAGAAGAACAAAGGAGAAATGACCAAGTGCGCATACTGCAGTAAGGGCTTTCATCCTGAAAGCTCCTGCATGAAGAAGCAAATTGACATGCTGACCCAACTCCTGGAGAAGAATAACATCTCCCTTCCTAATAGCTCAAAAAGGAGGGAAGGAGAATCAAATTCAGAAGACAAAGAGAGAGTTCATGCATTGGTTTCTAGCACATCAAGCTCACCTAGTTTCATCATAGATTCTGGAGTTTCAAGACATATGGTTTCTACCAAGGAAGCATTCACCTGTCTTGACATGTTGAAAGGTCCACCAATAGTGCTGAGAGATGACTCTCTCACTGATAGTTTGGGAAAAGGAAGGATTGATCTTGACCATGGTAAGTTCAGCAATTTATTGTATGTTCCAGGTCTTGCCTCTAACCTCTTGTCAGTGTATCAGATGACCCACACAGGGTCTCCAAAGAAGGTCATATTCTCCCCTGATGAAGTTGAGATCACAGAGATCTCAAGTGGTAAAGTCATTGCAAAAGGATTTGCAAATCACACTTTGAAGGTATACATGTTTTCAAATTTTCTACCCTACTCAAACCCCTCTGCTCTTTTGATTCACGCTAATCAGGCAAGCAAGATTTGGCATGAAATATTTGGCCATATTATCTATAAGTATCTTTCTGATCTTAGTGAAAAATAAATGGTCATAGGGTTACCAAAGATTAAGTTTTCCAAAGGAGTTTTTCAAGGTTGTATCTTAGGAAAACACCTAGAGCATAAATTTGAGAAATCTAGTCATGAGAGAACCTCTACACCTCTTGAGTTGATCCACAGTGATGATGCTAGCCCATTTCCTCATATGTCAATAATTCAGGCCAAATATGCATTGAGATTCATAGATGAATTTTCCAGGTACTATTGGGTTTACTTCCTGAAACACAAGTCTGAAGTTTTTGGCCTCTTCAAAGTCTTCAAGGCTTCGGTTGAAAACTAGTCTGTGAGGAAACTCAAGATCCTCAGATATGAAAATGGTGGTGAGTGAGTATGTCAAGTCTAATTTCATTCAATACTGTGCAGATGCAGGTGTTCAGAAGCAACATTCAATCCCTTACACACCACAGCAAAATGGTGTTGCTGAGAGAAAGAACAGATCACCGAAAGAGATGGCAACCTGCATGATGGAGGCTAAGACTTTTCCACCAAAGTTTTGGGCCGAAGCTATAAACTATGCATCCTATATATAGAATAGGGTGCCTCATAAATAACTTGATGGTATGACTCCTTTCAAATCATGGAGTGGGCACAAGCCAGATGTGACCCATTTCAGGATTTTTGGCTCAAGGGCTTGGGCTAGAATTCCAACATAAAAGAGGAAGGATTTGCAGCCCCAAAGCCAAGAGTGTCTATTTTTTGGGTACTCTAAAGATTCAAAAGGGTAAAATTTGATCAATTTGAGCACAAACAAATCCTTCATTTAAAGGAGTGTTCAGTTCCAAGAAGAGCCTTTAGCAGCAGTTGAAGTTGGAGAGTCCTCTTCACCACCAGAACCATTAAATATAAGTGAAGAGACAAATGAGTTTGTTGATTCTGATATGTCTGATAATTATGATTTAATTTCAGATCCTAATATTCCTACAAGACCAAATTGGGCAGGAAATACCATTCATGCAACTGGGGAACTAGCTGGAAATCCTAGTGATCCTAGGAGGACTAGATCTCAGTTTGAGAGTGCCCTGTGTATGAAAGACCCTTTGTTTGCAGAGAAATGTTATCTTATGGTTGAATCAGACCCACAAACATATTAATATGCAGCACATGATCCAATATGGAAAACAGCCATGAAAGAAGAATTCAGCTCACTCCAGAAGAACAACACTTGGGAGCTGGTTGATCTTCCCCCGGGGAGGAAGCTAGTTCAATGTAAGTGGGTTTTAAATACTAATTTTTCTGCTGATAGTTCACCTTTGAAATATAATTCAATATTGTTATCCAAGGGATACTCATAGGTACATGGTATAGACTACGATGAGACCTTTACACCAGTGGCAAAGATGGACTCCATCAGGCTAGCCTTAGCCATTGCAGCTTCGAAGTAGTGGGAGGTACATCACATGGATGTGAAGTGTGATTTCCTGAATGGAGATATTACTGAAGAGATTTACATGCATCAGCCTCAAGGCTTTGTTAATAATCCATCTCTTGTGTGCAAGCTAAAGAAATCATTGTATGGGCTTAAGCAAGACCCCAGGGATTAGTATGCCTAGATTGATGGCTTTCTGCTGTCATTGAGTTTTGTTCAATGCAAGTTTGATCCTAATGTTTATTTGAAACTGATTCATGGTTATTTGATGATTATTGTCTTGTATGTGGATGACCTTCTGATTACAGGAAGCTCAAAGAATGAAATTTCCTCCTTGAAGGATGCAATGAACCATGCATTTTCTATGACTGATTTGGGGTTATTGAGCCAATTCTTGGGTCTCGAGATTGCTCAAACCAAACATGGAATAAAATTACATCAGTCCAAGTATGCTTTGGATTCGCTGAACAAGTTCAACATGAAATATTGCAAGCCAGGAAAGACTCCCTTCCTTTCAGGAGTTAAGCTTGAAGAAGCAGGTTCTTCTCCTATGGTAAATAATACACTGTATAGGAAACTGATTGGGTGTTTGTTGCACCTTACACATACTTAACCTGATATTTATTATGTAGTAAGTGTGGCTTCAATATACATGGATCAGCCTCATGAGATTCATTGGAGAGCAGCCAAAAGTATCCTTAACTTTGTTCAGGGAACAAGGACTCATGGGATCTTCTACAAAGCCAAATCTGATCTTGATTTGATTGGGTTTACTGACAGTGATTGGGTAGGTGACAAAATAGATCAAAACTCAACATCGGGATATGTGTTCATGCTTTTTGAAGGACCAATTATCTGGTCAAGCAAGAAACAGAGTGCCATTGCACTCTCATCTACAGAAGCAGAGTACAGAGGAGTTGTAAATGCAGCAACTCAATGTTTATGGTTGTAGGGGTTACTTGGTGAGTGTGGCTTCAAATTAGAATACCCAACTACTATCTATTGTGATAATCAGAGTACCATTCGAATATGCAATAATATAGTTCAGAGACAGAGAACCAAACACATTGAGATCCATATTCCCTACATCAAACAGCTTATGCATGATGGCACCATTCACCTACTCTTATGTCCATCTTCAGAACAAGTAGCATACATCTTCACCAAATTTTTTTGTGAGAAGACATTCAGCAATCTCAAATCACTGCTAGGGATTGCTGATCATGTTGTGAAGCATGATTGATGACAAGATTTTCAAATTTTGTTTTACTATCCATGTTTATGGGAGGATTTTTCCCATTGGGTTTTTGCCTCTTTCCTTGTTTAAATGGACATGCAACATGTAAAGGGTGACTAAGCCTTGTTGCTAGGCCCTATAGTTTTCTAATATTTTACTCATAATTCAGGCTTAAGGGGGGGTTTTATAATAATCAACCCATAGTTAGCTACCTTAGACATTAATTAATCAATTTTTGTCTTATTTTCCTAGTTTCCATATTCCACTCTATGCAAGTTGTCCTCTAGATGTCCAAGATGGTCAAAATTGCTAAAATTGAGTCATGGAGTTCTTGGGAAACCTCTTGGAATCAATTCTTCTTTATTCCTAAACCTCCCTAGCGCATATCTGCTTTTTTTGCTTTATTGCCTGCTTTTACTGAGTTTTATGGCAAAAGGGAAAGTATGACTAGGTGAAATTAACTTGTTTTTTTCCCTCATCATACTCCACTCTTTTCTCGTAATAAAATCATGTATGAGTTGTCTTTCCATCACCTATTAGCTTTCCTAATTTATTTTGTCAATTCGTGAGCTCCTAGGCAGATTTGGAAACTGCTTTATGCACCTATGGGGGATTTGACTAGATTTAGTAAGCCTGCTTTTGACTAATTCGAATGGAATCCCAATGCATTCGAATCTCTCATGTAATTATTTAATGTGGCAGCCTATTACTTCACAATTTTGTCTATTGTACACTTATTCAATACAGCTTAGTGTTCTGCTCCATATTCAGTCTCCTTTGTGTGTAATTTGCATGTTTGATTAGCAATTTTTGTGAGGGCAATTGTTCTAACACCTGGGTTCAATTTCCACAGATGGATACTTGGATGTTGTACCTAAAAAACCAGCTGTAAATTTTGTGATTTCAAGGCCTGTTAGTGAAGAAAATATGACTGTAATCCAAATTCAAATGGCTGAAAAAAGAGACACTAATGAGTGTGCTGAAGGTGACAGTTTACCTTTGTGTTTTTCTTCATTTGAACTGATAAGACAAAGACTTAAAGCCTCTAAAAAAAAACAGAAATTTGAGGATATGGAGAATTTCATGAACTTGTTACAAGTAGAAGATGATGAGGGTGAACAATCATGCAGTCCATCTCAGCTTATGGAAAAATCAGTGGTTTGCATTGAGGCATTGGATTAGAAAGAAAGAGGTGAGGGTTCTCAAATAAATTCTTCTTTAAATCTTCCACATTCATCAATTTCATCTCAAGAAGAAGGGGTTTATTTGCTTCATTATGTTGAAGAACAAAATGACATTTCTTTTGAAGTGCTTGAGAAGGATGAAGTGGTAAATTCAGAAATATTAAATGAAGTAACTGATATATCATTTGAAAACAGTCATGTGGAGTCCTTCAAAGTTCTTTTAAAAAACAGATTAACGGTGTGCAAGATGAGTTTCATTTTGGACAGCCTTCTAATGACAAACAGGTGATTGAGTATGTTGAAGGTTTTCATGCTTTTTATGATCCAAGAGTACATGGATATATTTTTCAGATGCGATAGTTGGTTATGTGTTTGCAGCAAAGGAAATACGTTTCGTCATAACGTTTTGCCATTTTGTTCCTATGTTCTAATTTCAATCAAGCATGAGGAAGAAACATAATTATTGGATAAATTTCTTGATTGGCTTCATTGGATGTCAGCATTTACTTGATTGGGAATTTGTGCTCAGTTAAGTAGGATAGGTAGGCATGAATAAGCTCGACATGGCGAGAATTTCTTTTAGCAGTTTTTTGTTTAGTTTCATTTTCAAATGCAGTTCAGTTACAGGTTAAAATCTGCAGTTGCAGTTGTTTTCAATTTCCAGAGTATGGCCAAGGGACAGTTTACATATTGATAGGAATTTGTTTGTAGCAGTGGTTCAATTTATGGTTCGGCTCAGAGTAGGTTGAGGGTTTCATAGAAATATTGGGGGTGACCCAATGGATTTGGCACCTAGTCTACAAGGTTATTTGCTACCTTGTTGGGAGGAAAGCATCCCTAATGGTGCTAGCTATTAGCACTATGTTTGAATTTTTGAATTATGGACTTGGAAGGTTTGAAAATGATCCTATTTGATGAAATTTTATGGAAGCACCTTTCAAGTTATCTGGTTAGCAAGTTCTTTCACCAGGAGTTGTCGGATGGAGAGTGGATTTTGATCTCCGGTGATAGATATTTTTGTAGATTGAAACATGTAGCAGCGGAATAAGGGTAAAGTGTGTTAATCTTCAATGGTTCAAATTCATGAAGAGGAAGATCAACAGCGAAAAGAGATTCCGTGAAGCAGAGATGCGAGAAAGAATTTAATATTGAGATTTACGGAGCTTGTTAAATGGGTGTGATGTTGGAGGGTCGAGATTGACACAAGATAAGATCAACAGCTCTAAATCATTCCGCGTAGTGAACATGCCTAGAGAAAGAAACTTTTTCAAATCGCAGAATGAGTCAGCGGGTGAAAATATCGAAAGGTGGAGATAAGAGAGGAGGTAGATATGCAGTCCAAAATGATTCCGTGGATTGAACTAGCACGGAAAAAGTCAGGATTTCGATCCACGAAAAGTGATAGGGGCTGCGAAGATCTATGGTTGAAACAAGAGATCAGGTGGATTAATGAGTGAGAAGAATTCCATGATCAAAATTTGCTTGAATGATCAGATGAGAAAGGCTGGGCAGAATACTAAAGTTCTCAAGGTTGAACGGTCTTGATGAAGGTAGTTTAGAGATTGATGGTTGATGTTGATTTCCCCAAATGAAGCTGTGCAGGTTGATAGGGTTGAGTGCTGGTATGAATATTTGGCATATCGAAGGCTTATATTGCAAAGATGAACAAATCTACGGTATAGAGTGCATGGAGAAACATGAGTATTATGAAACATAAAAAAATATAAAAACATCTACGTGGAGAAGACGCCCTCATGTACGATCTGCCTTCCCGATAGTTAACTGATTTTCCCCTACCCCATTCATGACATACCTATAGGATAAATCATCCCTGCGACAGTGCCATCTCGCCCAAAGCCACATATTCATCGTGTTCTTGGTGTGTGAAAGTAGAAGGATATTGTGAAAGTCTAAGATGTGGAGCATCAAATTTGATCGCCACATGAAGCACGAAAAATGTGGTAAAATAATTGTTCTGATATCATCGTCATAGGACCAAAAGGGAAAGAAAACGTCTAGTACATATGCCCTAAAGTATATAGTCAACCAGGTAGGGTAACGCTTGAATTATTTTCCATACCCAATAATGAAATGTTGTAGCAAATAGGGCAACATGACTAGATCTCCAACAGGAAAAGAATCCCTTGGCTCACGTGCTCGCTCGTGCTGTCATCATGCTACTCGATGATGAAGTGTGCGAGAATGCTGATGCGGAATACCCATGTCCAGTTCTCCAATCCTATATAAACACCACCTTTCAGAGCCCCTAAGATGTGTAGGATGAGCTAGTGTCGAAGCAAAATTTGAAATATCATTCTTCTAGAGGTTTCAAGAATCCTAAGAAAATTGCAATGGAGATCTAGTTTGAGAAACTTGCCAATCTAGGTGTGTTGTTGGTTGGTGAGCTTGATTCCGCGTTGATCGATAGCCCCATTTTTTCACACCAGGGAAGCACCAACCATCGGGGAAAGGATGTCAAGCACTTTGATAAATAAACCTATTTTTAGATAGCCATCCCTCCATCTACATGGTGCATGGGATTTCACGTCCTATGAGTGCCCCTCTGAAACCCACCCTCGAATGCAATCGTTGCCACAAAGCCTCAGCACATGACAATAGTTGGCAGTAGCGCTCTGTGGGATCGAATGGTCATACTGGAGTATCAAGGGTCTAAAGTATTCATCATCACTTTCATGCACCCTGTCCACCAACTTTTTCTGAGGTGTTGAGGAGTACAAGAATGAAAACCCACTTCAGAGGCTTGTTTCTGCTAGAAGCAAGGGGGAATTCATGAACAAGGCTGAGCATGGATGAGATATAAACTCCTTTTCCAGCTTTGATCCCATACAGAAAGGTGCCTTTGAGCACAGAATGAACACAAAAGGAAAAGACATGTTGTTGACTCGACAGATAGACAAAAGGTTCGGGCCTAGTCAGCGACAAGCCACCAGAAGCATTCTGAGATGTCGTTTTCACAGCCCACGATATCAGAACTAGAATTGTCATGTTGCCATCCAAACCAAGCAAGTGTATTTGCTCCATGATGTTTGTTTAAATATATGTAAACTATGGCAGAAGTACTGCACTCTAGTTGTTAGTTTTTTATTATGACTATAAACAATTTCAGGTCCTATTTTGAGAATTAGCCTTGGGAGTCTGAAACGTTATAAATTGGCTCCCCGCAAAGGGGAAAGCGGTTGGTATTTTTCAATAGTAGAGAGCCTCTTTATTGTAATAGGTTTCAATATTCCAGAGATGAATAAAATTGCAGAGGAGGAATGTTAAACCTTTCATGGCAGAGATTCTTGTGCCATCTTTTTCTTCAATAAGTCATTTCTTTATGTGATTGTTTATCCTATTTCTCACTCCATTTTGTATTTGCTTTCATGCTTGAAAATTAGTGTATATGGGACAGAATTTATCTTGCATGCTCTAGGTCCATTGCTTAAGTATTTTCAAAACATTTTTTTCTAAAGTCTTGTAGAATTCACCCTGGTTAGGTGCTTTGTTTGATGTATTGTCTCCCACTGTTTGCTAATTGACCTGTTAATACCTCCATATTGAGGAAAGGATGCCTACCTTGCCTCTTTCCCTAAACCTTCAGATTTCCTACCTCCCACAACCTACTTCAGACCCAACTGTTGACTCCATTTCTCAATGGTCTCCTCCATGATTGTCCCACCAAACTTTATAAAAACTAACCTGTTCTATTCAGAAATCTGACCTTCTGACTGTCTTTGATTGAATGTCTGTAGTATGAAAACTTTGTAAATAGTGAGAGATCCCTCTCTACTGTATTAGGTCAGAAATACATTCTAAAGTGGTTTTTTCTATTACCTTGGGATTTACCTTTCACAACCTGGGTACATTCTAAGTGATAACATAGTCTTTCTGTCAAAACAGTAGTAAATTGATTATGTTGTCTGCCAAGGTCATGGAGACTTGTGTGAGAGACTTCTTGTATTGGTTCCATTAGTGTTACTACATCCTCCTCATCAATACAGAAGGTATCGGCTTCTTTTTTATCCTTCTATTTCTTATGCTTATACTCCCTTTGTTCTTCAAAAATGTGTCCTTCTTGTTGTTGTTGATCAAGCGATGGTTCCTGTTGAGAAAAATTGGGCTGAGTTTGGTCTGGCTCTACCCCTTCTGCATTTTTCCTATGGTGTTTTTCTTGATTGAATTCTTTGTCCTTACTTTGAGTTGGTGGCACTTCCTGTCACCATTCTTCTAACCAATCACTAATAATGGTTTCTACATCTTCTTCTGTTAGTACATATTATGTCTCCAACCACTATTGTTTTGGGTCTCTCTGTGATTGGATGGAAACATAATGTGGACCAATTCAAAACTTGAAAATAGACCAAAATTTGGAAATAGTGGCTGCACTCAATCTTACCTGGTGCTTGACTAGGTTCTTTAAGGCTTTAGTGTGGACAAAAAACCCACTGTTACTACTTGTTTGTTGGCTTCTATCCAATGAGAACTAGATATTTTGGTATCTTTCACCTCTGCAACTAATAGGTAAGTCTACTTCCTGGTAGTCTGTCAGCTCAGACCAAACAGTAAATGAGATTAAAATCAATAACCATGAATAATGGAAAGCAGTACCTTCTTCCTATGTTGAGTCTGTGTCTTGTAATAATTCATTAAGCAAGAATTGGGACCAATTAAATTTAACTCCTTCTGCATATAGTGCAGCCACCGTTATTGCTCTTGCAGTACATTGGTTTGGTCATGACATGCAAAATATTTTGTGTGACAATATCATTGTTCCCATGTGAATAACAGGATCACCAATAGAGGATAGGGAGAACCCTCTGCCGGACCTAGCTAGGTCATACCTATCCTTGAATTTCGCAACGTAGTCGGGGTTGTTGTCCTTCTCCAAGAGTGATAGTGGGTATGTTCGTGCCCTTGGTATTCCTATAATTGCTGAAATAAGGTCAACATCAACTGAATATGATTTGTTTAACCAAAGGAATCCTCCACGAAAGATTACCAACAAATTCCTTACATAATTGGTTACTTCTGTGCTTTGGCCAAAGTATGGCATAAATAGTAAGTACAATAGCCTAGAATTTTCTAGTCTGTTCAACCATTGCATTGCAACAAATTGGTTCGAGGATTCAGGTGTATCCTTTACTAGGTGCATGTAATTCTTTCTATCGAGGTCGCTTAACTTGCTTGTGTTTGAATCTTCAAAGGGTAACTTCTGTAATTAGTGCATGATATCAGTATGTACATTCATACCTTTTTGTATTTTGGATGTTACGAGTGTAGTAGAACCCCTGGCAGGGATAGTAATATGTTGCATGTCCGTCCTTCTTTATAGAATATATGGCTGTAATAATTTGCTGGTTTCAAAGTCCTCTTGTGCTTCTTGGCTTGGTGGTGTTGTTGTAGCTTTATCCTTTCTTTGCTTCTTCATCGGTTGCTTCCCCTTTGTGGCTGGTGTTAATTTGTGTTCCTTCATTCTGCATTTTTCTAAAGGATGAAGTGGGACTTTGCCAGCAACTAGCCTAGATTGGTTCTTTGGGGGAGTGTATTCTACCAGGGATGATAATAAGGAACCATACTTATTTAAAAGTGTATAAATGTTGGAGAATATTACCAATTCTTAAAACACCAACTATAAAATGATTGGTGATATTTTTCAAAAAAATATTTTAATTTCCAAGGATTTTATATCGTTTATATAATAATTTGGCGATTTTTAGGTTGAAAAAGTTTTACCCCATCAAAATTGGGTGAAACAAGGATTCAAAAAATGAAAAATGGCGAATCTTTTTTGGGAGAAAAACATGGAAAAATAGCCCACTGGGATAAAATTCGCCCCTAAAATTATCCCTGTATTCTACAGTGTCTTCCATGGTAAGAGTAGATGACACAGGTCTGTGTTCAACTTCCATAGTAGGAATAACACTTGATATCTAAATGACCATAAATTGGGTTTGACTCCTTGAGTTTGCAAAAACTAATCACTCTTATATGTTCTTAGGAAGAATGGATCTAGAGGTAGGAAAAATGTAATATGAAACAACATCTTTTTGACAATTGTCATTCACATGATCAAGTCTTTACTTAGAAAGTACTCTATCTTTTCAACACCATAGTACTGTAATTTGGGTCATTTAGGGAAGCTTCCCATCCCATCATCAATTAGATGGCATCAATAAAGGAGGTTATTGTCATTTATGGTAGAAATGCTCCCAAAGTATGCCACACGATTCTGTCGAGATTTCTTAGAATAATGACTGACAAGTATCTTGTCAGCAAATTACTTAATTGATGTTCCAATCATGACATTATTTCCTGGTAGTGTCATTTCATGTAATAATTTTTCCTTTCTCTCAAGCTCCAGCAACTTCTTATCGTGCTCCTTGCGAATTGGTTTTCCTTTCCCACAAAGTTATTCCAAGTAATCCCGCCCCTTTTTTTAGGTCATGCCGAGCAGGGTAATGTGTATCTTCACACGTGCGGAATCCTTCCACTATGCATATTCCTTATGACACATGGAGATTATGGAAACTGAGTCACTATCATCCAGATCACATGTGATATTATATCACTCCATCTATTTGTGTATTGTCATGTTACATTGATGGAAATTTGTGTCTGCGACCGAGATTTCTTCAAAGATCTTTTCCTTTATTGCTTGTAACACAAAATTGACTGTTGGTTGTTCACTTGCGAACTCAAATTTCTAGGTGAAGCTTACAACTAAGATTTCCCATTCAACTGTACCTCATCGTAGCTCTATTTATGTGTACCAACTTTTTGGTACTATTTCCAAAGTGTGGCCAAATCGATGAACCCATTCTTGTTGCGGATATTCTTGCCAATTCCTGCGACAGTGCTCAATATGTTCGAGAGGATCTGTCAGTCCTGTATATTTCTCATCAGGGAAACTGATCTCTTCCATGAATCAAATATCCATTAATCTTCTACATTGTGGCCATTCGAAGATAGATTGTTTGTGTGTACCCCACTATCTAGCGGGCGTATCTTTCAACACATAGTCCAAAGAGGACAATCGTTGTGATTCTGTGACTTTTTCTTCAAATTCTACCAAAAAAGATGCAAGGTTAGGTGATCCTTCATATGTAGGAAATGCACTTTCTTTAAATCCTACCCTTCGGATAGCTCTTGTGATTCTTGCACATCTTCACATAGAGACTTCATGTAGCTTATTCTGCCAATTTTCCAGGACATCGCCTGATTCAGACGTGCATGAGCTTACACTCCACCAACTTAGTTTTCCATCATTTTTTGGGTTTATATTGTCTTCCTTTCAGGACATGATATTATACAACTGATCAAGGTAATTGTATTTCCCTTCGCTATGTATAGGCCTGACATATATCTGTCCTTTGAGTGGATCAATTGGAGAAACCACTCTTATTTCAGAATCTTCAAAATATAAGATCCGTTTTCTGGAAGTTTATAATGGTTTGGTTGTCTATTTCCCAATCAATTCCTAGAAGTGCAAGATATGTATTTGTGTCATCGACAATGTCAATAAATTTGAATTTGGAATATGTTCTTAAACCTTCGATTTCCACATTCACTTGAGTTAGTATACCGATTGGTAGAACCTTCGAATGGTTCGCAATCCTTAGTAGAATAGGAGACCAGTCCATTCATGGCTTATTCATTCTCATTAGAGGAAATTTGAGGTCTAAAATGGGCCTCCTAAGGAAAATAATAAAATAATAGTTAAAATAATAAAATAATAGTTAAAATATTAAAATAATAGTTATTAATTTTGGAGGAAGAATGAAAAAAACTACTTTTTTTGTTCATATTTTCGACATATCTCCCTGTGTTTTTACTCAAATTATGAGCGTCAAAGCTTGTTTGATGCAGAATTTAATTCCACATCCAACGAGTACCCACACTTTGTACTTTTGACATACCCCGCTACCCCAAAAATAAGAAATACCTGAAAAAACATGATGATGATGTCATCATCACATTTTTTCAGGTATTTATTATTTTTGGGGTAGCGGGGTCTATCAAAAGTATGCAGTGTGGGTACTCATTGGATGTGGAATTAAATTCCACATCAAACAAGCTCTCACACTCGAAATTTGAGTAAAAGCACAAGGAGATATGTCGAAAATACGAACAAAAAAAGTAGTTTTCTTTTATGACAAATATGTCAATTCAACCATTATGGTTGACTCATTTTATTGAAATTCTATTGGTTCTTGCATTCCAACTCACAAAATTTATATTTGGCGCATTTTATTATAAGGCCCATTTTAGACCCCAAATTTCCTCTAATGCTCCCATGTTTGTCTTGTCAATATGTTGACATCTGAGCCAAAATCCAATATGATATAATCCATATCATAATATCCTATCTAAGCAGTCATTCGCAGCTCTCGGCGTGTCTTCATTTTTTTCTCGATATGATGATCTCTTTTTTCAGGTCATAACTCTTCTAGGGTTTCTTTGATTACTGATGTCATTTTTGCGACAACATATTTATCATTGATCATTGCTAAAAAAAAAATTCAAAAAATATTTAAGCTTACTAACCTTTTTCATTGGCATCTTCCTGATTAGTTGTTCGAATCATTCGGGCATAGTATTGACTTGTCCAAATGTCAACTGGTGATTAGTATCAACAAATTCTAGTTGCACCTCCAAGAAGACTTCTTTCTCATGTCTGACATCTAGTGGAGCTTTCTTTTGTGTCATGGGTCTCACATAAGGTTGTCCTCTCTTTGTATTTTGGTCTACTCTTGCCACAACACCTCCTCTTGTAACTAAAACAATGTGAAGTTCTCTTGGTGCACCATAAATCATATGAATATTCTGATTGGGATTCAGATTCTAATTCTGCACCAGATTGAGACTTATGACACTTCTAGCTTTGCATTTCACAATAAGTTGAGGACATTATTCAACAGTGTGATCAAATGCTTTACAATATATACAATTTTTCACAGGACTTTGAAAATATCAGGAAAAATGTCCTAGATACCCACAATTATAACATATTACTTGGTCTCTTCCTTGGCCAAATCCTCCTCCTTGTTGTTGTCCTCGACCTCTAAAATTTCCACCCCCCTTTGCGGTGGGTATTGTTGTTGTTGAGGATACTGATTCTGTTGGTATTTCAATTGAGGGTGTTTTCATTGTTGATATTGTGCAGGCTAATACTGAGGCTGCACTTGTTCATCTTGCATCTTCTCATCATTTTTCATTAAGTAGGTGTCCATCGTCTTTTCTTGCAGTTGCTAAAATGCTTTGCAGCCTTTTTCATCATGACCTAATAATCTACAAATTTTACAATACAGACTAGCTGGTGTGCTTACAATATTCTGTAAGTACATACATTCTCCAGACTTGTTGCCCCTAGTCTGGCATATTCTACACCAAGGAATTCCTTGGGTGTTTAATGGGTTCGACGCACCTTCTATGACATAGTTCATGAGCACCGAGAAATTGTATTTATGGTGTCCGTATGTTCTTCATCTTGTACACCAAATTTCCTCTTGAACTTCCTTTCGTCTTTTATTATCCTAGAGCTACACCATAAGACTGTCCAGTTGTGACTGAATTTGCATCATTCATGAGCCCGTGTCTCCAACCAACGAGGATTCTAATTTCATTCATATTTCCAAAGCTTCTATCTACGACACAAACTTTTGTTGCATCAACGGGGTTCGAATATGTGGTAACAAGGAGTAAATAGACATGATTCCTTTTGTTGCACATATGACATTTGGAAACTCACTTTGGCCATCAATGTATTAAATCTTTGGTCAAAGTCTCAAATAGATTCTTTTGGTAGCTTCTTAATCTCTTTGATTTTGGTGAAGCACTATGATTCAAACTTTGGTTTTCTGAATTCATCTATTAAACCCACTTGAATCTTGTTGAGTGTTATTGGAACAACTCCTACCAGTACTATGGAAAATTTCATGTACCAGTTAAGCACATGACCTCGCAGAGTCGTGATCATTTGTGCTTTCTTGATATTCTCATCCTAGATCTGTTGTACAGTTTAGAGATCTTCACAAAGGAACAAATGTTGTTATGGGTATTCCAACCCATTGCTATTGAATATTGGTAACTTAATGTCATATTTAGCCATTGTATTTGCTGCTGGTATAGTCGGAACAAAATTATGACTAGTTGTACTTCCTTGTCCGTTGTTTATAGTGTTAGTAGTACTCATATTTACAGAATTACTTGGAGATAGGTATCTCGATCTTACCTTTGGTATTGTAGGCGAGTTGTGCACACACTCTCTTTCTAGAGCTTCAATCAACTCCTATGACTCTTTGTATCCTTCTGATATCTACCGATATTCTTCTTCTTCCTCATAAGACCCTTCATCTAAGTATGATGCAATCTCGTAGACTTCTTCTTCTCGATGTGTGATGGAACTCCCTCTTCCTAACAGAGTTTTTCTTCGCTTGTCGAACCTGAATCTTCTTATGCTTCTTAAAAATACTGTCTCTAGTTCAGTTCCTCTATCTCCTGGGATCATCTTACTATAGAATTCCATTAAGACATAGCCACTCTTTTCTATACAGTCTTGTTATATTCACAGAATTCCTTTTTCACATAAAAGCATTTTTATCCACTTCTTTAGAGATAACAAGTATCTAATGCATGGTCCTTGAAATTTTTTTCACTCTTCCTCACTTTATGAGGTTATAGTATCAATAAAAAAATCAGTGATGTATCCTTCTAAGATACTATCTGCCCAAAAATACACAACCCTTGACACATGGTTGTCTACTCTTTTCATTTGCTCAATCAACCGAGGATTCCACTCCTGCCATTCTCCACCTTGGAAATTTATTTGTTGGGTTTCGAACTTAGATAACCATTCATGCAACACAATGGGAAACTCGACAAAGAAAATCTCATGGATGTCTATGTAGATGTCTCATCCCAACCACTCTATTGGGTTCCACTAATATCTTTCACTTTCTTTCCATGCAAACTCCAATTCTTTGGATTCCAGCCAACCTTGGATCTCCAGTTTCATGGGTTGCCACAACATATCCCTCACCAAAAAAATTTAAGGTCCCAGCAATGGAACCATTTGTTGGATTTTTTCTATTTCCTTGTCTCTAATCCCAGTGATTCTGACCCAGGTTTAGTCCCTTCTGCTCTGCACAAAAAATCTCAAGGTATCGACTCGACAGAGTAAAGCTCAATCAGAAGAACCTGCAACATAGATGTCGTCTCACCTGAGATATCTCTCCTTTTTATGGTTAACTACCAGAACCAAGTTTCTATAGTTGTGTGGGATGGTGTTTTAGTACCTTGGCTCTATGCCAAGGCTTCCAATGAATCCCAGAGGGGTGAATTACTTATATGAACGGTACTTCAATAGCTAAGCTCTGATCCAACCTTTCTTTATGCAACCTAAGTAAATAAACATCAATAATGTAGCATAATCATATCCAGCAATACAATGCAACCATTTTACATCTATTCATTTGTAAACAAATATACATTAATTCATTCACTACAATAAACATGCATATATCTAAGATACTTCAACATTCACACATATACACAGACTATAACATGGAAACCCATCCAGGAAAAAACCATAATGTGCTCTTCATATGGCATGAGGAAAGAGATGCACCTTTCATCTGCACATTAAGATAGCTACAAACTCGGCTCAATATATTCTTTTCTATCTTTACAAACTCTTCCTCCCTCTCATGATCTTTGATCTTCTCTCTTTTCTCTTTCTACTCTACTTCTACTATTAATCCACACACATCCTGGATCGACTCAACCTATCCTACTCATCTGCGCACTCAGCTGCAGATCCCTCACTCTGATGCACTCAGTGATATAGAGTCATTAACCAACAAATCATACTGAGTCTAGATCGATATTTTAGACCATCAATGTCTGATCATGAACATCAACTTCTAGTCTAGCTCAAGTGTCTTACTAAGAGTCTAACTAAAAATCTATAAGCTAGAGGCTAAACCATATATAAATTGGGTTCCTTCTTTTATATCTCTATTACAGACTTGATACAGATCCCATACATGCTTGTTACAAACTCAATACCGACTCGATACAAACTCTATACAGACTCATTATAGACTCCTTTTTTTTGTTTCTATCTCAGTTGACTTACTATAACCAACCAACAGACCGTCTTTCATATTCTAGCAACACATAACAGGAGGCACTATCGACCCAACTTACAAATATCCCTTCACGTGTGTGGTTTCCACCAGTTCCAGCCAAGCTCATACCCATGCTCGTTAACGCCAGTCTCTTTCTCAACATTATTCCTTCACTACAACAAAACCCTATGATTAGCATCTCTTTTAGCTTCCTTTTTAGCGTCCACTATCACTTTTAGTGTATTTTTCATCATTTTCTTGGACAAAGTGGACGCTTTTCCACGGGATGGTGCTTTTAATGGTGTTATTTGTGTATATTTTTAAAAATTGGTGCTATTTTGGACGCTAATTAGCATCCCAATTAGCGCCCTTATTATTGTCCCAATTAGTGTCCCAATCAACATCCCAATTAGCATCCCTTTTTAAAAGTTGGCGCTATTTTGGATGATAATTAGCATCCCAATTAGTGTGCCAATTAGCATCCCCATTAGAATCCTAATTATCTTTCAAATAAACATCCCAATTAGCATCCAAATTAGTGTCCCTTTTTAAAATTTGGCACTATTTTAGATGCTAATTAGCATCCCAATTAACGTCCCAATTAACGTCCCAATTAGCATCCCAATTATCGTCCCTTTTTAAAAGTTGGCATTATTTTCGACGATAATTTGCATCCCATTTAACGTCCCAATTACATCCAAAGTACATCCCAATTAGCATCCCAATTAATGTCCCAATTATCATCCACAAAAGCATCCCATATAATGCCAAGAATAGCGTCCAAAAAAACATCCTGAATAGCATAGCACCGTATATTAATCCAAGGTTAGCGACAGGAATTGCTCCATGGATTTCAGCTGGAAAAACATTCAACATAGCACCAAGTATAAATCAAGTAATTGCACCTAGAAAATATCCAGCATAGCGCCAGGTATAGATCTAGGTATAACATCTGGAATAATGACAGAAATTTTGAAAGGAACCGCGCTAGGAATTGCACTAGGTTTAGATCTAGGAATTGTGTTCTAAAAATGTTCGACATAATGTCAGATATATCAATGTCCTTGTCAATGATCATGATTCATGTGATAGTACTTTTGGATATTTATTTATCATAGTGGCACCTAAATGATCATAATGATGGCACTTTGGATCTTGATTAATCCTAATGAGGGGTAAATTACCTTAATGTCGCCTAAATTGCTCTAATGGAATTTGAGTGTCCCCGACAACATTTCATAGACTCTAATGGCATATGATTGGCCCTAACAACATTACGATGATGCATTATGCTAATTATGATGGAGCGTATGGATATGATTTGATAAGGATAAGACTATATCATCCATTCTTTTGAGGTAGTATGCCTCCTTGCTCGTTATTATCGCAATTATATTGATGATGACTACAACGATGACAATGATGTTGATTTATTGTATGATGATGATGACTATATCGATATGGATTTCAATGGTGATTATGCATGTGGTATCCCTTTTGGATCCTAATTGATTCTAATGTCACCTAAATTTCTGTAACAACATCTAAATGACCCTATTATCATCGAAATGACTGTAACAAAATATAAATGACCTTAACAATTACATGACATGAATCCTAATGGAGATGAGTGACTAAGAACACTAATGGAATATGAGTGACCATAGTGACAACGATGACGATGATTTTTTTGATGATGTACTTAATGTTGATGATGATGATGATAATGAGGATGATGATCAAGATGATGTTGATGTACCATATGGCATTGTTGATGATGATGATGATGACAACATTTATGTCCACGATGATGATGAATGTCATAATACTTATGGATACTAACTTATCCTAATGGCACTTAAATGTTCACAATGACAAATAAAATATATATTAATATCACCTAAATGGCTCTAATGAAATTTAGTTGTCGTTGACAACATTTTAGTGACCTTAATGGAATTTGAGTGATTGTCACAACATCACATGGATCCAAATGGTGAAGAATGATGATGAACCATAGTGTCATAAGAGTGACCCTATCAATGATGATGACAATGATGTGGTTGATGATGTACTTGTTGATGAGGACGATGATGACCATGAGGTTGTTCATGATGTACTTATTGATGTTGATGTTGATGTTGATGATGATGATGACGACAATGATGATGATGATGCAATGTGTGATGCACTTGATGTTGACATTTACTTGTCCTCGACAACATTTGAGTGACCTTAATGGCATTCGAGTAACCTTAATGGAACTTCCTCGACAACATTTCAATGATAAGTTGGATGTGGTAAATTTATTGCAAAATATTAGCTACTATATATAGATAACCACATTAATTGGAAAAATGTTATTGATAAACTAATTTTATACCTCGTCAACATTGTTCATTGGTGCAAGATGGAACATTACTATAGTAAAGTTCATAGAATTATTCAATAGTGTGCATAATATTAACTAAAAAATCATTGAAATTTCATTATTCAATGCATAATAAAAAAGGGAAACACATGTGGTTAAAATAAATCGAAACAAAAATAACATTTGCTAAGCCCAAGATAAAATGACTATTTTGAACAATGATTCCATGTCCATTTAAGTATAGAGTCATTAAGAATCAACCTTTTGAAAAATTCTAAATCAAGAAACTAATTCAAAATTACTAAAGCCATGTGATATAAAAAACAATTTCAAAACTTTGGACATATGATCATAATTATTCAAGTACTATGGATTAGAAATCCTGTAAAATAAGAAGTCTCCATTTACATTATTATCAGTTTATAAGTCATCCAATGCTTCCTTATCAATGTTGATATGTTGATTGTGCCTAATGACATGATGATGATGATGATGATGCATATCGACAATGATAAATATGGAAAGGATGATTTCTACAACATCTAATAGGATGTTGTTGACAATGATGATGTCAATGTCAATACTGATGATGCATGTGAGTATAACACTATTTGATATTGATTGGTCCTAATTAAAACATAATTCACCCTAATGGCATAAAATTGACCATAATATCACCTATATGACCCTAGTGGCATACAATTATCCCTAACAACATTTTAGTGACCCTAATGGAACTTGAATCACCATAAAAGCATGAGGATGATCATGTTGATGATGGATCATGGCAAGGATATTAATGATTATGATTAATATGATAACAATGAGGTTGAGATGAATTGCTATGATTATGCTGCTAATGATCATGGTTATTATGGAAACGATATCAATGCCAATGATCATCATTCATGTGATAATACTTTCAGAACTTGATTTACCATAGTAGCTCCTAAATGACCATAATCATGGCAATTTGGGTCTTGATTGATACTAATGAGGGGTAAATTACCTTAATGTATCCTCAATTCCTACAATTGAATCACTTGATAGAACCTAATGGCATTTGATTGACCCTAACAACATGACGATGATGCATTACGATATTTATGATGATGATGATGACGATGATGTAGCAATGATGATGCATGTGGTAGCACTTGTTGATCCTAATTGATCCCAATTGATCCTAAAGGAACCTAAATGTCTATAACAACATATAAATGACCCTATTATCACAGAAATGATTGTAGTGACATCTAAATGAACCTAACAATTACATGACATGAATCCTAATGGTGATGAGTGATTATGAACACTAATGGCATATGAGTGACTGTAATGAAAATGATGACGACGATTTTGTTGATAATGTACTTGATGATGAAAACAAGGATGATGATGAAGATGATATTGATGTACCATATGACATTGATGATGATGATGATGACGACAACATTGATGTCTATAATGATGATGCATGTGATAATTCTTCTATATACTGATTTATCCTAATGGAACTTAAATGTCTCTAATGACATGTGAGCAACATATTAATATCACCTAAATGACTAATGACATTTATTTTTTGTCGACAACATTTGAGTGACCTTAATGGAATTTGAGTGACTATAACAACATGAAATGGATCCAAATGTTGATGATTGATGATGCACCACAGTGGCATATGAGTGACCCTATCAACAATGATGACAATGATGGCATCGATAATGTACTTGTTGATGAGGATGATGATCGCCATGATTTTGTTGATGATGTACTTATTGATGTTTATGGTGATTATGATGACGATGACAATGATGATGATGATGATGTGATTTATGATGTACTTTCCAATGACACTCACTTGTCCTCAAAAACATTTGAATGAATTAACGACATTAAGAAAAACTAGTGTCAATGATTTGCAGTATGTTGTAAAAAGAAGTTTTGTTTTGTTGGTTAATATTCTAAATTGAAATCCTTGTTTAGACCTCCATTCCACATAGACATATTTTTTATTCTATTTGAGTACAATATATGTAACATATTCAAGATTTGTCTCATTACTATATTAATTGATTTAAAATTAAAAAAACTAAATATATTTATTTAAAGTTTGTTTTCTATTAAATCTAAAAAAACAAATAAAGAGACCAATATATATTATCATTACCCAAATTTATAAAAGCTTATCAAATGCCTTTTCATAAACAAAGATAAAGAAAACAAGAAGAGTTGCTAAGGCAACAAGTCCCTGCCAAGCAACTTTGCAAATAAAGATATAATAAGATTTGGCTTATTAAACAAGTACTAAAAATAAATGAAGGGAAAGACCTTTAGATCATTGTCCTTGTCTTAACACATTTGATATTTTATGGTTGTCTCTACACCTTGAACCAATTGATATTATAAGGAAAGGATGTGCAGTTAGTTATGACTATGAGGTGAGGACGTGCATGCATAATAAACCTTAGTTATGACTATGAGGTGAGGACGTTCATGCATAATAATCCTTATTTATGACTAAGAGGTGAGGGTTTAAAGAGAAGAGGATGTAAATTCATGTAATTTTTATATGTATTTTTGTGGCGAGTGTCGAGGACAAATGTTGTGAGAAACCACAAATTTTGGAAGGATGGAATGAGATTACATCATGATCATGCCACCCATAAAATTGAAGACTATTCTTGAGCCAAAAGTTTTTTTTAATTTAATTTTATTAATAATCATTGTGCTTCTTTGATCCAAATGTTTTTTCTAACTCATTGTTTCTCCATATCGTGTGCCCAATGACCCCTCTCTATATCAATGTTGCAAGCCATTATTTGAAGTTGCATAACATTATTTATGTTGCATGCCATTATTTGTATTTGCATAACATTGAGTGTTGTTTATATAGTACTTTTCATGAGTCCATGGTATTCATGCAAGAAATGAATTCTTGTATAGGAGGACACATCAAACCAACCATTTGAATTTCATTTTGACGAAGAATTATTGGACATTGGCAGCTAGTTTCACATAGGTAGTAGGCACAAACTTTTGGGCTTGTTTCAGGTCTAGTAATAGACTGGTAGTTGTTTTGTGTTGTTACAACCACCGTTTCTAACACATTGTCACACCTTAGATTGTAGCCCCAAGTGACTTCGGAGTTAGAGTCACATATTGATGGTTAGTTCCTCATAGTGGTCATTCATCACTCATAATCTTACATAGCTAAGCACATAGTGCGTGACGTGAGTGAGTGAGTGATTATAATTTCTGATATTTCCAATATTTTGAATTACAAGTCAAACTTTATAGCATAGGGATTTCAACATCTTGAGAAATTTACATGGATGGGTAATTTCCAATGCTTCTCTTCTTTTGAAATGTTGATATAAATTATGTCCTTCTTAATTGGAAGGATAAATTCAACTTTTAATTTTTTTTTTAACGACAATTTTAAATTTACACTTCTAGGAAGGAATAAAACCCTTTGGAAGGGTTTCAAATTTAAAACCTGAAGGGAACCATAGGCTAAGTGATCCAAAGGATGAGATATATGTTATTTGTTTCCATTTCAAATATTCCAAAACAAGGGAAAATACCGCCATATCTAGCACCGTCTTCACATTTGTTGAGACTGAGGAAAAGGCGCATCAACTCATTCTCCAAACTGGGGTAGAAGTCTAGAAGTATGTAGTGTGTTGGGACCAAGGAATACAACCTACTTTATATGAAACATGCACAAGTATATGAAAGGTTGATATTGATGCTCAAATATGTTGCGGTTTGAGATAAGAAGGAAAGGTGCATCCACTCTAAAACTGGTCTCCATATCTACTCAATCACCAGCAATGGGGATATTTCTAGAATTTTTGTGGAAAACAAAATTCCAGGAGATTATCCTCTTGTGCAATTCCAATTAGGCACACCGCCTTTGATTGGGGATAGGAATAGACCCATTACTTAGGCACATGCATTCAAAAACATGTTCGGGGACAGGGGATATGAACTCCCAATAGAGCCTCGAAGATGTGCTTCCTCATGTACGGTGTTGTTGCTCTTAGTTTAGTAGGATTTTGAACTCATGGAATCAAACTATTTCCAATGCAAAATCTAAGGTTAGTTGAGAACCACTTTCCATATGTCATTATTAACTGGAGTTCATAACATATTTTGAAACTTGTTGTTTGGATTCCTCCTCATAAGTGAAGGATTCTGAGTTAATGACATTGTTAACCCAAAAAGTCCCTCAATCAGCTCTACATGGCCTACACCACCCAAGGACACCCATGCATGACCCTCCTTTCACCCCGTTGGACCCCCACACCCTCAAAAAGGATTAAGAATGAGCAAAAGGGCTTCAAATACCCTAAAAAGAGCCAAAATAGATCTCATAGGGGCTAAAGCCTCCAAAAAGGGGCTAAAACCTCTCAAAGGAGCTTAAAACCCCAAAAGGAGCTAAAGATGGGGCGAAAGGGGCTAAAGCCCCAATAGGGGCTTAAAACCCTAAAAACCCTCAAAAAGTTATAAATAAAGGGGTGGGGGTCACTCTCAAATCATTCCTCCCTTGCATACTGTTATGCTACCCAAGTGGATGCCTCGAGACCATTTTCCTCTCAAGCCACCCACACTCCCTCTCATCCATTTTCCCTTTGAGCCATAGCTCCCCCATTGCCAAGAGAGAGGTGCTTCTCCAAGCTNTCTTTCCTTTTTGTTCTTTGCTTCATTTTTGCTCAGTTTTTCTTGCATTACCACCAGGAACCATACCCTTCCATCCTATAGATGGAAGGTAGCCATTCCTACCTTGCAGTAAGGGAGAAATCCCTGCTATAGAACTAGCGACCATACCAAGTCGATCCCACATGTTGGAATATAATCCATTGGGATTATATTTTGTAAATAAATAAAGAAATCTGAATAGTTATGTAGGAACCCGAAAAGGCTGGGTGGAAGGTGAAACACAACCGTCATATGCACTGTATAAATATATGCATTAGCAAGGGAATAATATTGAATCGGGAGTTATACCTATCAGTGGTATCAGATCTTGGCTATTTGCCATAACTCCTGCCTACTGCATTTCAGTCCTGGCATTCTACTTGCCAGTCCATTGCCAGACTGCCTGCTCCATCAGTCTGCCATTTGCATGCGTTTCTCTTTGCCAGCCTGTGCGCATTTATTTGTATGTGTTATTCTCTTCTAATTTGCCTCATTTGCCAGACTGCTCTCTTCTCAACCCTAATTTCTTGAGCTGAATGAGTCACCCTCCTCCTCTTGCATATTGTTGTTGCTGCGAGTTCTTTGAGGACCATCTGCAAAATTTCTCATACTCCGTGAAGACTGGTGTGTTTGACATTGTGAGATGCTACGATTTCATGAGGGAGTTGTAATACCTATCAAAGCTGCGATTTCATAAGGGAGTTTATAATTTGAAGACTGTAGTATTGGAGAAATAATAATGCGTGTGACTGCGTTGATATCTCTTGATATTTGCGTTGATATCTTGTGCTGCGACCTACGAATTCCTTGTGAAGGCTGATTGATATACTGTGGGTATTGAAGACTGATATATATCCTACATATATTGAGCGTGGACTGCATCATGCATTGGAGATAGCCTACGTTGGAGATTGCTGCATTGAGCTAGCTACCTGCCTGCGTTGGAGATAATGCATTTTGGGAATACACAAACCCTAATCTCTACCCTAGCTATTTGTGTGGAAGTTTAACTGGAAAGTTTGTGAATGTTTTTCATATGCAGTAAAAGAGGTGATACGGCTAATGTATGAGCCTGAATAGAGTGAGTCTGATGTATGAGATGTATATATGTTGTGTGGAGAATGAGTCTGCGTATTAGAGCTGTATATATGCTGCGTTAAGCCCTAAGCCTGAATCTGCGTATTGAAGGCGGGCATGTATGTTGTGCATGTTTTTTTGTTTGAAGGTAGTCTATGTTGTTATATCTTTTCACCCATGTGGATAAGGAGTCCATCGTTTCCCAACAAATGAAGAGAAATCGCTGACTGTTGTTGAAGCTGAGTACGTTGAGTTTTGCTCTCATACTGCGTGGAGGCCTGTGAATGCTGTGCGTGGAGTTGTGCTCTCATATTACGTGGAGCTGTGAATGCTTTCCGTGGAGACTGTTTGAAGACCATTACTGTGATTGATATATGTTGAAGAATGATCATATATATTGCGTGGAGAAGGCTGTAAGAGGTATTTTAAATATTGTTGCTGTATGAGCCTGAGATTGTTGAGTATGAGTTATGATCAGTGTGCAGAAATAAATATATGCTGCGGCCTGTGATTGTGGTATATATGCGTTGAGTATATATATACTGCGTGGAGTCTGGAAACTTTTTTATGTTGCTGGTATATACATGCTGCTGTCTACTTCCTTAAATGCTGCTGAACCTGTGGAGCTACCTACGTATCAAGCGAGCCTGTGTTGCTACAGCCTGTTGAAGACCTACTTGAAGACCGATCTCAATATTCAAAAATCCTGATACTGAGACTGATATATTGCATTGTGACTGATATATTGTGTTGTGACTGATATATCATATATTTCTAGTGACTGATATATTTTGTATTGAAGAAGCGTGTGTATGCTATAAACTTGCATTGTATTCACCTTGGCAGAGACTGTAGACCTGCAAGGTTATTGTTTTTCTATTTCTCTTTGTAAATTACACTAACAGTTGTAAAAAATGCAATCTATAGCATCTATTGTTAGTGATGTCTTCACTGGCAAGGAAACATATCCAAAATGGTCTAGAAAGATCAAGAAATCAAGCGAGCCTGTCGAATAATCCCTTGACGTTGTTCAGAAAACAAAGTATCAGTCCAAAGACCCTTCCAAGGGAGATTGCAGCAAGAGAGGCAGAGAAATAAGAAACTTCAGAGGCAGAGGGGGAAGAAACAACTTTAGTAAAAGATCTGATTTGCAGTGCAAGCGTTGTGGAAAGACTAAGCACACATCAGATCAGTGTTGGGCTTCATGGGACTCCATCAAAGACAAACATAACCAGAAGAAAGATGACAATAAAAACCAAGATGCTTGTAAATCTTCTGATTCTACTCATTGTATTGTTGCACATTGTAATCTTGGAATTAATGAAATGACTTCACTTTCATCTTACAAAGATTGTTGGCTGCTTGATTCTGGTGCAACATCACACATGACATTTAGAAAAGACTGTTTTGAAGAACTTAATGAAACAATATATGGCATAGTTTACTTTGCAGATAAGTCAAGTCTTAAACCAAAGGGAATGGGCACCATTCGACTGAAGATGCCTGGATTCCCTGATTTCTTGTTGAAGAATGTTCTTTATCTTCCAGAGTTGCAGAGGAGCCTACTGTCCTTGGTGGAGATTCTACAGCGAGGCCATTCCATCCACATGTTTGATGGAATCGTTAAAATAAGAAAGTCCTCTGACAACCAAGTCATCATGACTGGATACGAAGATGGGAAGTTGCTAAAGCTAAAGGGTTCATCTGCAAGAGTTTAGAACTATGCCTACCTCTCTCAGCATGGAGAAGGTAATTTTTCATCTAGTTCATTGTGTCATGCAAGATTTGGTCATCTAAATTATAATAGTCTTCGTTTGTTGAGAAAGAATGGTGTATTTGGTTTTCCCACCATTCCCAAAGAGAAGAACAAATGTG